>JAVDBV010049616.1:0-17306 GCA_032619315.1 Piper longum
ATTGAAGTGCCAGCATGGACGGAGGAGCAATGAGGTCTTTCGCACACACACATGTATTCGGTGACTGAATGTTTAATATTTTGTTTATATTTTTATTATATTTGAACTGATGTGAGGTAGTGAAAAGCATGATAATATGATTGAGTGGTAAGATATAATACCATGATGTGAATAATGAATAGAAGACATAGGTGGTTTTCATCTTAAGACGCCGAGAGTAGATCCTGGTCGGCTTAACCGAATCTAGTAGATTATCGAACGGTTCGGTCGCCGGTAGCATTTCCGGGTCGGTTCAAGGGTGAGCCGAGTCGGGGTGTTACATCTATGCATATAAGTCATAAATTTATTCCCATATATATTGACGTACAACAATAACATGAAATAATTATATTAATCATATAAGATTTAGTACAATAACTAATTAAGTGAACAAATAGTAATCAATATTTAATATAATACCAATATTAACACAAATCATAAATTAACGCTAATAATGCTTATCATAATATAAAATATAATAATATTAATATTAATTAATACAAACAAGGATATTGATCATATTACTAATAAACACTAAGTATAGTAATTTATTTAATCCACAAAATAGCAACAAGCGAAAAAAAATAAAAGCAGAATGACATTAGAAAGAAGGAAAATAGACATCGCTTCCCACTAAAAAATTCACGCAATGACATGCAAGGGTAAGAGATCATGCACCCACATGACAAATATACATGTTTAATAAGTTAACAAATAGTTCTTCACAATAAAATAAAAAAGAAAAATAATAAATAGATGCATGTATGAAGATGGGAGAAAAAAAAAAACAAGGACGATAAGGAGGAGGGATGTCTACTAAGCAAGAGGGAAGGATGGGGAGAAGCGGTCGTCACCGGTATAAAAGGGATAGGTGAAGAAGATGAAGAGATGAGAAGGTGATAGTGGTAGTAGGGAAAGGAACTCATCCAAGGTTTTTTTTTTTAACGTGAAAAGAAAATATATCAACTTCCCACAAAATGTCCTGTAAATCATATAACGTCTGAAAACTCCTTATCCTCCCAAAAGACCGAACCCACCGAAACTCCAACAAGAACTCCATTGTTAGATAACCAAAATGGTTAGTCACACCGGTGATCCTAGCCACCCATAGCACCCTCTTAATCGATCCAAAAAGGATTAATTAAAAATAAATAAATAAGGATCTAATATATACAAAAAAACCCCAATAATTTTAAGGATTTTACAATCTCCTTAACTTGAAAATTTTCGTCCCCAAAAATTGAAAATACATAAAAAACATAAAACTATACCTTAATCATCAACCATCCACCATTACATTCGCCTTGTCAAGGTGTTACAACAGTTGAAAGTCGTAATCTTTCAGATATTTTGTCCATTGCCTTTGCCTAAAGTTAAGATTATTTTGAGTAAAAAATTAATTTAAATTCTTACGATATGTAAATATTTTGAATTGCGCCTCATAGAGGTAATGTCTCCATGGCTTCAGGGCAAAGACCACTACCATCAATTCCAAATCATGAATAGCATAGTTCTATTTGTGGATCTTCAACTACCTTGCAGAATATAATACAACTTTTTCATTTTGCATCAATACACACCCAAGACCCTGTTTTGATGATTCACTATAGACCACAAAGTCTTCATTCTTATTTAGAAGAGTCACTACATGCGCAATCATCAGACTTCTTCTTTAAGGATTGAAAATTCCATTCACACTTGTCGTTCTATCGGAACTTTCATCCTTTTTTGTCAATTTGGTCATAGGTAATGCTACTAAGGAAAAATCCTTGATGAACCTCTTATAATAGCATGATAAGGTGAGAAAACTTCTGATCACAATGATCGTCTTTGGCTGAGACCATTCAACCATCGCTTGCACCTTAACCGGATCCACTAAAATCCCTGCTTTAGAAATTATGTGCCTTAGAAAGTTTACCTCATTTAATGAGAACTAGCATTTAGAAAACTTAACAAACAGCTGGTTCTCTCTAAGATCTTGCATGACAACTCGGAGGTGATTAGCACGCTCCTCATTATCTGAATACATTAATATGACATCCACAAATAGTAATGAATTTATTTAGAGATGATATACCGTATTCATGAGTGACATAACATAAAAACAGCTGAGGCGTTTGTCAATCCAAAGGGCATCACGAGAAACTTCTAATGTCCATACCTAGTTCTGAAGTCTGTCTTTGGAATGTCAACTTCCTTCAATTAAAACTAATGATACCCCAACCTCTGATCAATTTTGGAAAATACTCTGACTGATTTCAGCTGATCTAACAGGTCATCAATCCTTGGTTACCTAATTGAGTTGTCGATAATCTACAAATCGCCAAATCGAGCCTACAACAAAGAGAACCGGTGGACACTGAAGTGTTGGGTCAAATAAATCCAGCCTACAACAATTCTTCTAGTTGAGTCTTCAACTACTTAAGTTTTGTTGATGTCATTGTATATGGGGCCTTTAAGATCGGTGTCATACCTAACGCCAATTCTATCTCAAACTCCACTTCCATCCTCGGAGGTAGTGTTAAAAGTTCTTCAGGGAAAATGTCAGAAAACTCTGTCACTACGGGAATTGTTGACCAGTTCTTGGGTTTTAACTCAGACATGATAAAACTAGACACAAAGGCTTCACACCCTTCACCCAACAACTCGATTTTCTCATTGATAAACACTATATAGTAAGATGGATCAAATAATGACCCTTAAAAAACGACCATCATTTCACAAGTGCATAGTTTTTGCACTACTCTCTTATTCTCGCAGTTAAGAAAGCCATGATTAGTTGATGACCAGTCCATCACTAATACTACATCATACCCTTTCAACTCATGCAAAATTAAACTCCATACATTGGCATTCCCCTGAATGTCTAAGGATAGGTAGGTCATTTCCAATTTACTAACTTCAGAATCCTCTGATGCCACAATAACCCTAAATAACTTGGTTAAAGGAGATGTTTAGAGTCCTATATTCTTGACTAATTGTGATGCAATGAAAGAGTGTGTGCACCCCGACTAAAAAAGAACATTTATTTTATTGCCTTTTATTAATACGGTACCCCTCATTTCCTCATGATCCTTGTTCACCTCTACAACATACAATTTGGCCTTTCCCTTATCCGCAAGAGGGGCAGAATAGGGTTGGGTTTGTTGGTCAGTGTCCTGGTGCAATCAGGTCCATTCTGATACTTAGGCGGCAATCAATAGTCCTTCTTCTTGTGACCCTCATGCCCACAGTTGAAACACTTTAGCGGCTCTCAACACCAGCCAACATGCATCCTTCCACAGTTTTTGCATTTCTGATAAGGAGGCTCCTCTCGTTTCCTCTTGTTGCTTGCCTACTTTGAATGACCAGGTTGCATGAAATTCACAATGGTCTGAGCAATAGCCTTAGACTGAACAATTGCTTTCCCTTGCTTTTGGGACTTTTCATAGTCCATCATCATCGCTTGTTTTGCAGTAGCATCATTCACCTCCACAAAGGTGTTTCGAGGCAATGTTGCAATCTTGTTCCTCAGCTTTGCCTTCAATCCCTAGAAAAATTTGTCTGCAAGAATCTTCTCATTGGTGACTACTTCGAGTGAAAATAGTTCTAGGGCCGAGAACTTCTTCGCGTACTCCAGTATGGTGTCATCTCCTTGAGTCAGAGTGCTAAACTCTGTTGCCTTCCTCTGTCTCACTCTCTCTGAATAATCCTACAAATTAAACATGACCACAAAATCCACCCACATTCCAGATTCAATCACTCTCCTAGAAGATGTGAACCTCTCAAATGACTTCCACTAGTGAAATGTTTCCTCCTAAAGTTTAGATGTTGTCAATCTGGCTTGATGGCAATGGGGGACAAACATGGCATTGAAGGCCTTTTTCATTATATCAATCCAACTCTCAGCTTTTATATTAGATCCCCATTTGAATACTTTAGCCCCATTCTTCCAAAACTTCTCCAATGTGTATTGGTCACTGTCGTCAACAGCAAGCGACACCACTTGCCTTGCAACTAGTGAGGCAAGGTCTGGAACTCCATCTCTACCAGCTAAGTCTCTCACTCTAGCCCTCCCTTTGGCACTCCATGAGCTTCGTCTGGGGTACTACTAGGACCCGTCGTAAAGCTGGTTGCTCCATTTCTTGCCACCAACCCTGACAGCCTCTGGATCACTTCCTACATAGACACGTTCGTGTTCACCGATGCTTGGGTGAGTCCTTGGATAGCTGCCAAACTTTGGTTCAGTGCATTTTTTGCATTCTGATTTGGCTGGGCAAACGGACTAGGTTGTCTTCTAGTAGTTACCCCAATATGAAATCATCACCCTTTACTGCCACTCAACAAGAAACAAAATCACATACAAAAATCCCTAGGGAACATTAGATTATAGACTCTTTCAATGATGTTTTTTGAGTCATTTACATGGATCAATTAAAAACCGAGTTCTGATACCAAATATAACAACGAGCCCAAAAATACGAGTTGACCACTATTAAAAAGGGATAATTAAACAACAAGAAAGATAAATATAATAACAAAGCAATTTCAAAAGATAAATATAACATGAAAAAAATAATATATGAAGTAAAACATGCAAAATCATACTAATTCAATAAATTTAATTGAAAGTTTATTCATGCAATTAAACCATAAACAAAATAGACCAAAGCAGTTAAAAATGACATACGTCCCCTAAGAACGATTTAGTTATTCATGTTTAACTCAATAAAAATGAGGAAAGCCAATAAATCTAATATGGCAATGGTTCTCGGCGGAAAAGTCGCAATCTGTAGTCAAATTCCCTTCTCAACCATCAATATGGAGACCACATGCAAACGGAATACGCATTAGTACTGAAATCACTATATCATATAATAAAAGTGAAAACAAGGTGATACTTAGATCATTTTTTTATCATTTCAATTATCTTATTAAATGAGCCTATGCTGAGCTACTGGCTTTTAGGGGTGGCCTCCCCTTCAAGCTACTCTCTAATACGTGATATATGTCACGACCTAATCCCTAGTCACCAATATTACCCATATTCACCCTCTAGGTATTACAAGTGATAGGTTCTCTGATACCCCTTTCGGCATGGAGGTGGATCAATTTTATTTAATTATAATCATTTCATGTCTCATGGAAGACTAGATTAACTCATTGATCAATCTTCCATGCTTAGCACGAGTAAGTTGAGTCTAAACCTAAACTGCCCGAGACCTCAATTGAGTATAAAATTCATAATTATTATACAGACCTAGAAGTATGAGGCACCCGCAATTACGGCACATGATCCTAATCTGAATAAGACAATAAAATTACACTTTTATACGAGTAAAAATGCATGCAATGACATGATTTAACTATATCATGATTAAAACTCAACAAAATAAAGTATGCAATATTCAATAATACTAAACTTTACATTTTCAACATTTACGACAAGTTCAATGTGTAACACCCCAATTACTGTTCACCTAAGAAACAAATTAGAAATGTTATGATCGAATTGAGTCATGTCTAAAGCTGATGATTTGTAAGACTTGATCAATAAAACAGATCAAAATAACCTACTTGGTATCACAAAAATGGAAGACAATACTAAATATATATGAAAATTTATCAAATATAAATAAAAATATGAAAGAAAATAATTACGCTGAGCTCAAATGTGTGTAGCATTTATATACCTTTCCACCAAAGCCAACTCATGATCACAAGACTTATATATATAATATGAAAAATATCAGTAATGGATGTCACTAGTCCAAAAAATAATTAAATATCAAACTGTCAAACGAGAGATGACTCATTTTGAAAAAAAACCATTATATGTTTCCCCTAAACTCTTTATAAGGACATTTGCTTAGAAGTCATCTAGCTCCAAACCAAATAACATCCTGAACTAACTGACATTATGCCTCTCTCGGTATTTTCTCATCCTCGAGGGATCCTATCCTCGAGAGTCATTAATCCCAGAATTGAAATACATATAGATGGCACGTGTTAAATGAAGCTTGATACAACAGTCACTTTAACACATCCTACCATCTTGAAATTAAATTTATGATAGACTAAAGTAATAACATGAGAAGAGTCTCAACAGACCTATGGTTCAAGCTCCAAGCATGTCTACACATTTAAGCGAGCTCGAATTCTGAAACATACATTGAAACCCACTACTAAAAAAAATATTGACATCTCTATATAAAAGATGGTAGTGGTGTGCGTTCACATCTTTAATTCATCATAATAAAGAAACTATACTAAACAAATCTACAATTAAGCATCTAACACACAAATCAAGACATAATAAAGAAAATAATTAATAAAAATAATAAATAAATAAATAATTAAACTCATAGAAAAATAGATAAATAATAAATACATAAAAATCAATAATACTCTAATCATAAAATAATAATATAATTATCCTCTATAAATATACAACTAAACATGAGTAAACATCGCATATACTCGTGTTAGTGAATATATATAAATAAAGGAAATAAATATTAATTCAATAAATAGATAAATAAAAAAATTTAATATTAATTAATCATGAATAATAATAATAATAATAATAATAATAATAATAATATATTTATCTAATACGAGAATATATAATTAATACAAATAAATAATAACGTAACACGCAATGACCAAATAGATTAATAAATTAACAAATAAATAAGTACATAAATATATATTTTTTCCGTGTTATATTTATTTTTTGAAATTGTTTTATCATTACATTTATCTTTTTTGTCGTTTAATTGTCCCTTTTAATAGCTGCCAACATGTATTTTTAGGAGGGTCATTACATTGGCAGCAGTTTATTTCCAATTATTGTGCGCAAATTTGGGCAGAAAAGTCGACATAAACATTGTGTGCAAGTCGGCTAGGATTTTTATACTAATTCATTTCATGAATTGTCTCGTATTGTTGTTGATAGTGTCATGTAGCCGTGCATCAGCGCAAGTAGTACTAACTGTGCATTTTCACATGGCTTACTAGTCTCTAGAGAATGACAAATGTATTGGATGATGCTTGCTTTGAATTACCTGTAAATTGATTGAAAATAAAAGATAAATGTTGCGAGGGCTTCTAATATATTTCTAATTCTGGAGCATTTAAAGAAACTCTGTTAAATTGAAGAAATAACTATACTGTTTCTTATGTTTGTCACCTGGTTTTATCTATCTTGTATTGTTCATGGGTTCCTCTTGACTTACCCACTGCTGGAAATTACATTTCCTTATTGAACGTATGTGGATCCCTGCTTTGTAGGTCTGGACTAGGGATGATGGTCTTTTCACTGTTTTATGAAGCCTTGCTCTATATGTTTTCTAAGTTTGTATGTCTATCAATTCTTAAGAATGATTGAAAATTGGTGCGTTTATCATGGTTTCTCAAGCCAGTTACATATTTTCATATTGTGGAGACACATTGCTAATTCCCTGTTCTGGGGATTTTCTTGGATAATCTTAAACCAGAATCAAGGTATTTCTGTTTTGAATAACGCAATCGAAGCATGCAAAGAAGAAATTGAGCAGCACAAGGGCAAGGTGGTTGTGAAAGTAGCTCCTGAAACGGTGAGTTTGTGATATGTTAGCAGTGTATTTATTTCATCTGAATCATTATTTCCTTATTCTGCTTGTGTATGCGTTTCGTTTAACTGTGATTTATTAACTGGGACAGGTGAGCGAATATGAAGATCAAAAGTTACTTGCTGATCACATGGCTTAAAGCGGTTCTAATAACGTGGAGGTTGGAGATGATAATTTGGAAGAAGGGGATGGGGAGTTGAATGGCACGAATACTTCAATAACAGCACGAGGATAGCAGGAATTTTTTGTATAATATAGTTCTTAGTATGCGATGTAGAGCAGTTTGACGAGTTTTAGTTTTAATATGTGGTCTCTCAATTGGGTAGTTACAGATTTATTGTTACGTTGGCCTGGCTAATTCTTTACAAATTTTACTAACCATCGCTCTGTCCTTCCTATCATTGAGCAGAAGCAATTACCAATTCTTTCAAGTAGAGTTTATCCTGAATAATTTAACCAAAAAATCCTTCATATTCTAGTAATATTGTGATTAAAATATATTGCCCTACATCAAAATAATTTCTTCTTATGAATTAAGGACCTATATTGAGATTTAATCTTCTTGTAACTCTGTTTTTTTGTTATGAAAAGAATTAAATCCTCTTCTCCTTCTATCTTATATATATAAGAAGATGCAAGTTCCCAAAATACATGTTACTTTGCAAACCATTTACGAACAGTTCCTTGTGCTTGCATGGCTTACTACTTAACTTCTTCCCACAATGAACTTGACACGCATAGGCATACTAAAAAAAAATAAAACAAAAAGATAAAAAGATAAAATGAGAGAAAAAAAATCAACTGCTACACAGTTCGTTGTCAGTATTTACTGCTAGGTTTAATGACAGTTGCTGTTGGAGAAAAGACGGTTTGTCTGTCAACCTTGAGGAAGAGTCTGCTACACTAGATACCAATACAAGAAGATAGACAAGTAATTAGATAGAAGCATTTCGTGCGTCTCTTCTTGTTCATTTCTAAGGAGAATCCACGACAGCGAGGGACCCAACAGCAATTCGACGCACAGAAAGAGACAAAGACAGCATGACTAATATGATTAATATCCTCCCAGCAGGTTTGTGCCCAATGCGCATTGGATTCTTCACCACTCTATCATGAACTAAATTTTAGACCACTTTCATGGGCTCTTACGAAACTTCTTCAGCTAAGTTTTGTTAATCTCGTTTTGCCCGAGATGGTGTGAAGAACCACCCAGGAAGAAGGTTAAATCTTGTGAACATAAATTATGTTTGGGTTTATTTGGTAAACCTTTTGAGGGATTGTAAGAAAATGATTATTTTTTATTTTTTATGAAGTGGTGTAATTTATTTCTAAGTTGCAATCTTTTGATTATAGTGAAGTTTTAATTGGGCTCGGAAAATTAGGTTTCCTAACTTCGTTTGTGTACGTTTTCGATTGTCTGTGCTTTTTCTGTCTCTTTTAACTATCAAATTCCGGTTGGGATGGAAAATGGGATGACTATGAACCAATAAGCGCATATATATATATATTCGCCTTAAATTGGAATCAGTGAGTTTGATTATGAAGGCGGTGTCAAGGACTCTAAATTGTTATTCGCCGCAATCACCAAATGAATTAATTTTCTCTTGTTTCGATTTGACAGGCTAAAAAGCATAGCTCATCCTGTGTAAAAAACTACGAAGTGATTGAGATCATGCCTTGGTACATGAGAATTTCCTTGTCTCATTTTGTTCTTGGATTTAATGTTTGAACGACCAATACTTGCAAGTATCATCTTTCATTGTTCTTGAAAGGAATGATATTATACATCAGACTGTCTCTCTTATTGCATTGAAAACAATTTGTCTGTTTGAGCCTATCGAGTTGGATCCGGTTTTTGTCTGATGCCACTCCAACAAGCATACACCACTTAGTAAATGACAAATATATATGTTATTTGCTCGGTGTGTATTTATGAATGAAAAAATCCTTTTCTCATTTGACCTTCTCTTCACAAACGTCGATATACATGCTCTTAAGCTAATTTTTTATTTTAGCTTCAACCCATAATTAATAATTAACAATAACTTAGCCCCACATGTTTTGCAGATGTTGGACCAAATAATGTTTCTAATACATAGGTCGACCACAAATTATTACATAAATCCAAACAAAAAAACTTTGATTCAACGTCTTTCGTTCACATCCATTCTTTACATTTTTTTAAACATTCTTAGAATTTTTAAAATTTAATGACAACGGTGAAAGTATCTCAATTATTTACCTTGATTAATGCAGCAATTATATATAAAAAATAGAGCCATTCTTTTTAGGCTTAAGTATGTTATGAGTTTAAAGCATAGTTTAAAATTTTAAAATTCAAACTCGACTTGGCGTGTAATATAATGGCGTAGATTTAGAGTCGACTCCAAGCCGATTCGAAAGAATTTAAATTAAATTTTCATTTACTTAAATAAATAGTTACACGAAATTAGTATCTATTATTCTTTTGACACTTGAAATTGATAGACATATGATTTATATTACTTAAATATATTAATTTATCTAATCTGAAAAATAAGAATATGTTTCGGTAATTTTTATAACTTAAAATTCGGGGAGTCAATTTTAAAATTAATATTTATAAAATTTGACTTAACAAACGACAAGGTGGAATTAACCAATAGAGTTTTAAAAAAAATTTGAAATTCAAGCTCAACTTGGCATGCAATAGAATGGCGTAGATTTGGAGTCGACTCCAAGCCGATTCGAAAGAATTTAAATTTAATTTTTATTTACTTAAATAAATAGTTACACGAAATTAGTATGTATTATTCTTTTGACACTTGAAATTGATAAATGTATGATTTATATTACTTAAATATATTAATTAATCTAATCTAAAAAATAATAATATGTTTCGGTAATTTTTATAACTTAAAATTCGGGGAGTCAATTTTAAAATTAATATTTATAAAATTTGACTTAACAAACTACAAGGTGGAATTAACCAATAGAGTTTTTAAAATTGAAAATGAGTTCTAAAACTATAGTTTAGATTTCATGGGATATAACAAATCAGAATAACGGTTTATTTAACTGTTGAAGTCTCGATGACGTTTGTACAAGAGAAATAAGCGTTGACAGAAGATATTTGATACTTAGACTTGATAATAAAAACATTAATTTGCAGTGGTTGGTGCAACAGCTTCATCACATTATAGAACTCTATAAGTAATAAACAAAGCAGAGTTGCACTTATGATGATATAGTATAAACAGATATATAACTACAATATTGCAAAGAAGATTGTAGACTGCAACTATGTAAACATCCATCATTAGCCACTTCTTCACTCCAGTGAGTTCAAATAAGGTTCAAACACCATTAGTTCATCGAAGAAGAATGTAGGAAAAATACACGAAGCTCGCGTGGTGACACACAAATGACATGGACGTGACGTGAAAAAAAAGGTAGAAGAAAAAGAGAATGAAAAGGTTTGGGGGGGTGTCAATGGCAATGGGTAGGGATTTGAGTGAAAGCCCACAAGCAGACGACCCTACGTTGCAGTCAAATTTCATTATGAAAAAGCAATGTCATTATAGCCGACGCTAAATGAAAGTATATTATATTGGAGGCCGCCTTGTTCCGCTCCTACATATATAGACATCTTTCTAGTATAAGATTAAAAAAATGTAATGAATTAATTAGTTATCAGCGCAAAATAAACTGCTTGGAGACATTAAGAGCAAGCTATAAGTCGAAAGCTTTTAATTAAGATGGTCGGTGTGATTATAAATGTCATAGGAAGAAATAATTAAATCAGTGTGATGAATTTATTTGATCTTAAAAAATTACTGCACTAAAAGGAGATCTAGCTTTTCCAAATAGATGAATCAAATACCAATTAGCGTAACATAGGTCAGTGAGCTTAAAGAGAAAGTGAAGGCTGCTATAAAAAATAATGGGTGTTCGAAATGATTAGGGGAGAAAATCTTTTTTAGTGTCTAGTGGTGAGAAGTGAGAACAACTTTCTTTATAGTGGATGCATAAAAAAAAAAAAAAACTTTATAGGGTGTTTATAATTTATGGATTCTTGGGATTGTAAATTATTATATATATGAGTATGCTTTTAAAAGGGACGCTACAAGTTTTGTCCTATTAATAATCAATGATTTCGACAGAAAATGATGGTTGTAGTTCTTCCCGCCACTCAACAGTATACTCTATTTTTGTTGTTTTTAGGGTTTTCCTAGCTGCTTTGGATTATCTTGATATTGATATTGCCTTCTTGTGAATTCTATAGATACTTGAATATTTACAAAATTAGTCTATATAAGACCAACTGGTTATAAATTTATTGTCTTGAAACTAAACATTCAGAAAAAAAAATTAATTCATTCAAGCATGCAAAAGCAGCCATATTTCAAAAGTTCAAACATTTTCTTGGCAAGTTGAATGTGGCTATCAAATTTTTACATTCATTTGGTCTTATAGTACATCATCATAATTAAAATTTCATACATATCTCTTCAACATCCTTATAAGTACCATGGGATCATCAAAATGATTTCATGTATAATAACTTCGTATTTATTAATTATAATAGCCAAAGTCAATGATGTGAATGATTTACAAATGCCGGTGCTATTCGTTATGATTGAAAGGGCCAAATAGGGCATTAAGCTATAGACGATGGTTATCCTGGAATCGTTAAAAGAGCCAAGCCAACAAAAGGAATAAATAAATAAAAATAAAGCATGCAAAGAATATATTGGGAAGGATAAACAAAAGATGAATGCTTTCATAAAAAGGCTCGGTGTTAGTCAAGATTATAATAATATTTAAAACTTCGACTAAGTAAGTTATGAATCATAATAACACCATTAATCATTGTAGTGCATAAGGATATCGCATATCACAAAATAATCATGCTATGTTGACGTTTATTACCTATATTATCCACCCACATTATGAAATATAAGTAAGTATTAGTAATAATCAAGAAAATTTGACTTAGATAATTATACAAGGATGTGGGTGAAGAACGTAGGTGGAGAACATCAATATAGAATTTTTCTTCGCAAAATTCAGCAGTTTCTTTCCAATATGAATTAGAAATTAACCAAAAAGTTAGACGTAAATGCTAAACATATTATATCGTTAATGAACAAATTTTTATTAATTGCCTACATTTGAAGCTATATTACTCATAATGAGTATTGGAAACATGGCATTAGGTAGATTGAATACTTAACTCCACTAAAAAATACCTGGTCCAATTAATGTATCGGGTCTGGTCTTTATGAGTACCTTTTTCATATTAAGGACTTGAACATAAAAATATTTAATTTTTACTTTAAATGTTGATTTTTCTTTTTAAAATTTGGGATATATTTAAAATACTTTTAAAATATATTTTCTACTACAAATAAGAATATTGTCATAAAATACTTTAATTTTTGTATTGTATTCTAATATATGTAATATAATTATTATTGGTTTGGGTTTGGGCTAGGTCTAAGTTTGATAAACTGGTTTTGGGTTGAGTTCAGAATAAATTAAAAACAAAACTGAGTATTTATCTATATATATATACACACACATACATATTTAGGCTTGGGTTTAAATTTGGATCTTTGTTATCAGGTTTTGGGTACGGTTCAGGTCTGTAAAATATGAACCAACCTTATCTGTTGGCTGCCTATAATCACGATTTCTCTGAAGGCAAACATAATTTGTAATGGGTTATAATCAAGTTCAAACATAATCTTTTAGTTATAATTAATCATCAAGTTCCCCATCAACGTCGACATCCATTTTCTTATGAAGTAACAATTCAAACAATTGCTAGTTACCAACTAAACCTCATTGTCAGTTTTTTTTTAAAAAAAATAGCCTCAACACTAATTATGTTTGCATTAATTCAACCTATGAATTGATTTTTCGGTATATATATATATATATATATATATATATATATATATATATATAGTTCATTGTACACACCCGATTAAGATTAATCCTAATTATCTACTAAATTAGGCCCTAACAACCCGGATTTGTTGTTTTTTGAAACCAATCTGATATTATGTTGATCATCTACAAATATTGTTAAATATTCATGTAACGCAATCCAGTCGTGATGGTGACGACATGTTGAGAGCTGGTCGCTCTTTTGGTGCTTCTCACAGTTGAAGGGGGATGTGTCTTTCGTATAACACGGACGAAAAGAAAGAGTGGTAAAAGGGTAGCGAATGATTCCATGGAGGAGAAAATTAATGGTAGGGGAGGGAGGCAACAGAGAAGGGATGATATATAGACGAAATGAAAAGGAAAAGGAGGGGTCCCTAAGAAAAGACACGGCGCCTCCGACAAAGATTTCGCAGAGCATGGATCTACGGGATTATATATATGGTTTGTTTATGGCCCCCAAGGAATGTTAGAGATCATAAACAAATCAAAGTAGAATTATTTATAGTATATGTGCCAGTACTACTGTGACATGGGAATGTATCTATATCTATGCCAAATCTTACTGATTAAGACCGAATTAATCGATGCAGTATTTAACATTTGGCGTTGAAAAAGTATTGTCTAAGAATATTCGCAATTCGATTGAGTTCAGAAAGTGATTTTAATTATCATGCAACAATCAATCGTTTTGCTCAATAGCCTACTTAATTGATCAGCTAATAAAAGTTATGGTGAAAAGACAAATTAATAGATAAATGCAATTATTGAAATGGGTGTGTGAGTGAAGACAAAATCTGTCACTTGTCACTGAGGTGAAGGAACTTTGATTGAACTTTTGTGAAGAAGTTTTATTGATAAAACTTAAAATTTTAATGACAAATATGTCATCACTTATTAATGCTTTGCTTTAGTATCAATAAGCCATTGTTGTATTGATTTTTATAAATAATCAAACTGATTATATAATTTTCTCTTCTATTTGTTGGGGTAAAATTTACACGGTGGATTATAATTAAGAATTTTGTATATTTTTCATGCCTTAATAAGAAAACTTTTTGTACGTCCATCGCTAAGGACGTACGTACATTAGTAGCATTAAGCACACTTACTTATCTCTCAACATTTTTTGATTGCTAAATATGTTAATTAACTTCAATAATCAAAGGTAATAAGAATTAGATCAGGTATGACAAATTAAAGCTAACACACATTACAACATTCAAAAGTCAATATAACCTTTAAACTCTGAATATTAAAGAAGGCACGAAATCAAATTAGATTTACAGCCATAAACAGTACCTCTAGACATTTAACATCTTGGGAAAGCGAGTCATGCGGGTCATCTTCTATATTCTCTCACGCGCCATGGCTCCATGGGAATGGACCGAATGGGCCTTGTTTTCGTATGTCCTTACTGTATGGATGTTAGCATGCAAATATCTTTCCTATGATGCTTTCACATATTGAAGCCCCTCTCCTTTTTCCAAGACCAGATCATATTAATTAATCTCTACTTTTTGCAACATTAATGCATGCTATAATAATAACTATATATGGATTATAGCTTCTTCATGTGATTAATGCATGTATATGAAGTCTTTCATGCAGTTCTTGATTATATGTTGAAGATGACGCGATTAAAACAAAAATGTAAGCTACTGAAATATTACTGCCTAGCTAGCTCTATGAAGGTGTAAGATCTAAGGCCACTCCTTTTGTTTTCTGCCGCTTCCTTTTCTGTCCCCACTTTTGTGAGTTAAAGCAAAAGCAGAAAGAAGAGGAAAGGAGAAAGAAACAATGAAAGTAGTAGGGGAAAGAAGAAAGAAAGAGCATAAAACAAGGCTTCCATGTCTTGATGTATCAAATTCCTCAATCTAGAGCCGACTTCTTTCCAAACCCACCCGTGAAAAACTACCCAAAACTATCAAGCTGCCAAATCTCATTTGGAGAGTCTGAAGAGTTACTACTAAGGTCTGAGGAATGAGTCGAGGTGATTTGCAGAGCTTGCCGGTGCAACAGATGATGGCCGCAAACCCCAACTGGTTGAACATTTACAGCACTCGCCTGCCTTCTCATCAAACCAACCGTCTCCTTCCTTACATCCCTTCCTCTTCCCCATCTTCAACGTCACCTAATTCACCTTTTTCTGTCGTTCCTCCTTTCCTCCCTCCAAACTCTCTTCCCATGAACAGCTCCTTAAATGAAACCCAGGATCAGATGCCCGATTCTTGGAGCCAGCTCCTCATGTAAGTTGGTTTTCAGTCCTTCAAACCTGCTTGATTTGATTTTTCATGACTGATCTGAGAAGTTACATGTAATTTATGAATTTCACGGTATCTTCATATCAGATGAACAAGGGGGTGGTCTGATCTTTACATTATAAGTTCTTATATGATAGATCTACATATATACACATGACTTTGCAGGGACGGGTTGGTAGGCGAGGATGATAGATGCAGTTTGAACTTCTTCCAACCCAAGAAAGTGGAGAACTGGCCTGATCAAATGCTATATCCTTCGGGTGGTAATATGCTAGTCATCAAGCAAGAGAGCCCCGAAGGTGGGCCTATAGGGAAGAGGCTTGAGAGTGGGGAAATCCAAGCAGTCAAATCTCACTTGGGTCATGTTCTACCTGCTTGTTCACCTGGATCTTGTGTGAGTACTAGCCTTAGTACCAACATGCTGGACTTCTCTAGCAGCTGTAGGATAGAAAGGAATCATATTCAACAATCTGATCATTCCTTAGAGGTAAAATTTTCTTCAAATACTATGTATTTGATCTTTAACACATTATCCTCTTAATTTACTGCATGCTGCCATAGCTTCTCTCAAGAATTTGAGTCCATTTCGCATGATTTATTTTTTAGAACTCATTCATGATTTCTTGCATGTGTTTACATTTCCGACTTCTATTTGTCAATAAAGGGTGAAAGCAACCTACTTAATAGTACAGCATTCAAGAAGGCCCGGATTCAGCCCTCCTCATCTCAGTCTACTTTTAAGGTTTTTATATGATCTCTTACTTTTTTCTTACCTGTTGAGTGATGAGTTGTTATCATTTCCAACACAATAATTCCTCAGATATCTAACCTTCAACGACATGCCTAATAAAGCTAGTGCCAATTAGAACACAAAGAGTGATGAAGATTTAATTTCTTGGGCTGTGTGTGTATGTATATTCATAATCATAATTTTATACAGGTGAGGAAGGAAAAGCTAGGTGACAGAATAACAGCTCTCCACCAGCTTGTATCTCCATTTGGAAAGGTAAGAAACGTGCACACAATTGCGAAAATCTTGGTTTCTAATTTCCTTTTTGAAGCGACCCATTAATAATTTTCATGGTACAAGTACAGTGCTTAATTTATTCGGGTGGTAGAGTACTGAGAGACATGAAAAAGGTTTTCAACATGGGGTTTGCTCACTTTTGCAGACTGACACGGCCTCTGTCTTGTTAGAAGCTTTTGGATATATTAGATTCCTTCAGAGCCAAATTGAGGTGATTCTTCTTCTTTCTTCTTTGCTTTACAAACAAACAAAGAATGATAGCAAGAGCACGCAGAAAAAGTAGATGCACTGTTTGTCTGCAACGAGTTCTTTTTCTTCTGTTCTTTTTCACAGCCTTGGTTATTGAAGTTAACACAGTCAAGGGTTTAAAAAAAAAACATTCCCCGCCATTGATGCAGGCTCTTAGCTCACCGTACATGGGCAATGCATCAACTTCTGGGACCATGCGGCAGC
>JAVDBV010049617.1:0-10732 GCA_032619315.1 Piper longum
ATCACTGTGGATACCTCCTCCGCATTGTTTTGGAGTATAGCGGCATCGCTCCACCGCATATTAAAATGAATGTAGAAAACTAGTGGATTGTCCTTGACTTGTTTTATCTATTATACTACTTAGTGTTGTAATCACTAACGCGGAATTGCCTCCGCAGGTGTGCAGATACGAAATTAGGTGGGAGAAGCCATTGACAACCAGAGCTTGGAGCAAGATAAATATAAGGACTCGCTTTTAATTTTATTTGAGTTATATATGTGGCTATGGAAAATGGTCCTAGACAGTGGGAACCAATCTTATACATTGCTGTTAAATTGTTAGAATATAGCAACTTAGTACTTGTTTAAGTAACGCCTGGCGATCTAGGCTTAATTAAATAATTGAAAAATGGCGGGTCGTTACATGTTAGCTGTAAGTAATCGCAATTAACCCGGTAGAATGACTAACAAGATTGCTGGCAACCCTGGTTATCTCTAATGAATTGGTTGACCAAGTTAAGCTCATACAAATGGAGGATGAGGAGCTGAATGAGATATTGAACAAAACTCCTGAGATGGTAGCAGATTCTAACAATGTTATTAGATTTAGAGGACAGTTATGTGTTCTCAACAATGATGCACTGAGGAAGAATATTCTGGAGGAGGCTCATCGCACCTTGGTGTTACAAAGATGTACCAGGACTTAAAACAAACCTACTCGTGGATTGGGATGAAGAGGGATGAGGTGGATTTTATTTATAAGTGTTAGACGTGCCAACTGGTCAATGCCCAACATCAACTACCGAGTAGATTATTACAATCTTTAGAGATACCTAGCTCGAAATGGGAGTGTGTCACATGTGATTTTATTACTAAACTCCCAAGGACTCTGAAAAGATATGCCTCTATATGGGTGGTTGTAGACCGTCTCACAAAGGCATCTAACTTTATTCCCACAAAATCAATAAGGACGGCAGAATACCTAATAGAATTTTACGTCAATAACATTGTCAAGCTATATGGAATTCGAAAGGAGATAGTCTCTAATAGAGATCTCCTATTCACTTCAAATTTCTGGGAGGCTTTCTAAAAAGCTATGGGGACCCAAATCAAGCTAAGTACAGCATATCATCCACAAACTGATGGTCAGAGTGAGAGAATCATTTAAACTTTGGAGGATTCGTTGAGAACTTGCATTCTTGACTGGGGAGAAGATTTGGAGAAACATTTAGCCTTGTCTGAATTCACTTATAATAATTCTTATCAAGCAAGTATAGGAATGACACCATTTGAAGCCTTATACGGTAGGCCATATAGATCTCCATCGTGCAGGTTGGAGTCTACCGAGGTAGTCATATTCGAAGGAGATGGTGAAAGAAGTAGCTGAAAAATTACAACTTATTCAGGAAAGGCTTAAAGTAGCTTAGGATCAACATAAAAGTTATGCTGATACACGAAGGAGGGACTTAGAGTTCCAAGTTGGGGAGTTTGTCTACCTAAAGACATCACTAAGGAAGGGAGTGATTAGATTTTCAATATCAGGGAAGTTGATGCTAAGATTCATAGGACCATTTCCAATCCTGCATCAAGTCGGAAATTGTGAATATAGATTAGCATTACCACCAAGCCTCGATGGCGTATACAATGTTTTTCATGCGTCAAGGCTAAAGAAATATGTACAAGATGAAAATCATATCGTCACAAATTTTACAGACTTAGTGCTGCAATCGGATTTAACCTACGAGGAAAATCTGATTTGCATCTTTGTAAGAGAAACTAAGACACTCCGGAACAATGAGATTGTCGCGGTATGATTGTCCTGTTAATGCTATGATATGTCGCGGATGAAATATTTCTAGGTTGGGGAGATTGTAAAGACCATGAAAAAAAATAAATAAAATAATAATAATAATAATAATAATAATTTGTCGCGGTATGATCGGACGTTGGAAAATTCATATTTCCATTTAAATTATTTACCCAGTTAAATAAAAGGTATTGTTTACCCGGTTAATTATTATTTAAACGGTTAAGTGAACCAAATGATTTACTCGTCTATCCGACTAAGTGAAATACGGGTGTTGGGGTATTTTTCGCATACCCTAACTGTCATTTCATTATATAATCGGTGAGTGGGCGTCACCCTTATCTCATTCTCTCATCTTCTTCTTCTCTTTCGGAGCCGGCTTCTTCCTCACTAGGGTATCCTTCTTGCTCGCATCGGTGTTAACGCTGTTGGTGAGTCTCCATCACATCCCCAGCCACTGGACCGGCGCACCCATGACCACCTCGCGGCCAGCTTTCTAGATATCTCTCACGACCACGAGAACCGTCACAGTCGCTGTAAATACCCGGAAAAAATAATAAATAAATAAATAAATAAAAATAAATAAAATAATAATAACTTTCAACGCAGTGGGATCGAACGTGGGAAATTTTATTTTTTAAAAATAATTATTGTTACTGGTTAAGCATGATCAACCCGTTTAAACAGATAAGTGGATCATACTATATACCCATTTAACCAGTTAAGTAAACCATACCGTGTCACCGTTTAAATAGATAAGTGAATCATGTCCATTACCCAATTACCCGGATAAAAATATTACGGTGTAAGGGTGCTTCCATATACCCTAACCGTCATTTTATATCATTGTGAAAAGGTGGAAAAGGGGGGATGTCATCCTCATTTTTTCCTTCGGATTGGCACTGTATTCCTCCTTGTTCGGGTAATTTTTCTTCCATTCTTCTTCTTAATTTTCATGCACGACATATGTAAAATTGACAATGAAAATTGATAAAAAAAATGACATTTAAAGTCTTAAATCAATAAGAAACAACTAAATCTCAAATGGATGAGAAAGAAAAGAAGAAAACTAAAGATACAAACTTTAAGTCATTCATGGTCGACAAGCCAGAAGTTTGAGACAAAGTGGGCGATATGAACAGTGGTGACAACGGTGGGTTAAGAAATCTAGCCGGTCAGGGCAGCGATTGGGTTGCGATCTAGTCAGGAAAAGTCCCTCAAGTCGAAGGTTCCCGTACGAACATCTGATCGGAGGGGCGGAGCTCGCCGGCGGCGAAATCGGCGTTGCAATGGCGGGCGGTGGAACTGGGCAAAACTGCTGAAATCGATAGATTCCGGCATCGCCATGGCCGGTGGATGGGGATGAACCATAGAAGCATGGCGGAGCTGGTCGGTGGTGGTCGACGGCGGTCGACGATGGTTGACGGCGACCGGAGCCGAACGAAGTGTAGGCACCGACTGTGATCAAAGTGACGACTTGGATCGATCATTTTTGGCATACCCGAGAGGCAGCGGCCAAAAGTTCTAGTCGGAATCAAAATTTGGTGTGGAGCTGAGTTGATTGACGGTGGTGTCTTGGCCAGTGGTGGCTTGACGATGATAAACAGTGCATCGGAAAAGACCGGATTACAGCTCTATTTTGGACAGAGTTAGGGAAGAAGAAGATGACAGTTTCGTAAATATAAGTTAAATCGACACGGTTCTAGTTAAAATAATATTAACTAGTGTTAAATCCATAAAAAAAATTATTCTAATAGGTTATAAGTTAAGTTGCTAAATTAATAAATTAATATATGGACGTCGTCACAAATAATAAAATAGGATGGTGATAGACGGTTAATGATTAATCGGCTTAGTACAAGTGATTAAATTAAATAAGGAAGGGTTGAACCTTATTAAATTAAATAAGTTACGAGTAATTGTATTAGTGATATCCTTAAATTAGGATAATATAAGTCAGTTAGGAAATACCAATAGACGCAATTAATTATTAATTATAAATTAATAATTATTTTATTAATTGTTAAGTGAGAATTGTAATGGGGATAATTAATTATGTCACATGAATAATTAATTATATTACTAGAATTGTTGAAAATTAAATATTTAATGTAGCATATTATATATTGACGAAATTTAATAGTTAAATTCGTCATGTAGTTGCATGCATTTTCTATTATAATTTTATGTTCTCAATCATATTAGGATCGTGGTCGCAGTGCGAGATTATGAACAAACCAGGTTTGTATAATTATTTAAAATGTTGTATTTTTCATTCTAGGCAGTCGGGTCGGCCTAAGCCCAAATTCAACCACTGTGCATTGAGTGCAACTGGGGTCAAGGGATTAACTCAGTCCGACACGGACTACACCTTTCAAAACAAATAATAGACACGGTGGCTAGATCAATCGGTCAACAAACGAACACGATGGCAGGATCCATCGGTTAACAACCGGACATGGTGTCAGGACCCATCATCCGATAATAGACACGGTGGCTGGATCCATCGGTCAACAACCGGAAATGGTGGCAGGACCCATCAGCCGATAATCGACACGGTGGCTAGATCCATCGGTCAACAAATAGACACGGTGGCAGGATCCATCGATCAACAACTGGACAAGGTGGCATAACCCATCAGTCGATAATAGACATGATGGCTGGATCCATCGGTCGATCAACGGACATGATGGCATGAACCATTAGCCAGTATTGGACATGTTGTGATGGACCCAATAGCTAAGAATATAGATAGTGAGAGGGACTTTATTGACTTGCTTTATTTAATTATAAGGCTTAGTGTTTTAATCACTAATGTGGAATTACCTCCGCAGGTTAGTAGCTAGAACTAAAGATTAAGAGACAACTAACTCAGGTGGCGAGCAGATAGTGAACGGACTTCCTTCTTATTTTATTTAAGTTATAAATGTGGCTATGGGAAACGGTCTGGAACTGTGGGACGGTTATGAGTCATTTTGATAAGTTAAAGTTATTTGCTTTAATATAATTCATGTTCTTAAATGATATTTTCTTTTCGTCGTTTAACATTAAGTAACACCCAGTCCAGTTAGGGCGGGTCAACAGAATAGTGAAAAATGGCGGGTCATTACATGTGGTATGAGAGCCCGGTTTCCTAAAAGCTCACATTATATAACTCAAGTACCTTGTTGAAGAGTTCAATACTTATCTTTCTCCAATGCGGTATGTCATTAGTGAATTAGTGGACTCACTAGTATGGGACGGTGTGCCGCTTATATGTCATGCAAAGTGCACGTGACACCTAAACCAATGTGCGTATATGAGACGCCTTTACAATCAGCGGGTTTATCGGTGTAGTATGGGCGGTATGGGACGCCTGTGCGATATGGATAACAGTGTCATCTTGTGTGCCCCACTTTAGCAATGCATGTGAATGGTAATTTTTAATAATAATAATAATAATGACGAAAAATAATTATTTTTTTAGGAACTATAACAGAATAAATTTTCAGATGGCAGACACTCGTAGGAAGTCCAGCCAAGCTGCACAGTCAGACTCGAACGTGGAGAGTGTGTTGGGTCAGATTCTGACAGCCATACTGGGACTAGCACAGGCTCCAGATAATACCAGTTTTGTGGTTCAGAACATGGCGCAGCGGTTTCAGGGATTGGTAGCAGGGAATAGAGCTCTAAGTTCGGCTGCGGATCCTAGTATCATCCCAAATGGGGATCGGTGGAGTGCCCAAGAGCGGGTAGGGGTAGCTGACCCGAACAAGCATGGGGAACTTCCAATCCCAGGGCCACCAGTATTCTGACAAGAGGTACTTTTAGTTGTGGATGATAATGATCGTTACACTGTAAAAAGTTCCAGAAGAACGGAGCTGAGTGTTCATTGGAGGAACTGATCCAATGAAGGCGGAGAGCTGGATCGATATTACTGAGAAAGCATTTAGAGCTCTCTCTGTGCCTCATCGCCATCAAGTAAGGTTGTTGACATGCTTGCTTCAGGAGAAATCATCGTATTGGTGGATGTCCATGGAGAAGACTACGTTCCATCAATGGGAGACAGGGAAGTCACAACGTTAAGAGTGACTAACCTATCCCTGGATGTTTTATTGTCTATGGGATAATAGGCTTTGATGTTTTATTGGGAATGGATTGGTTGTATGCACACCAGGCTTTTCTCGACTGTAGAGGGAAGAAATTGTTGACAAAACCTTGCGATTATGAGATGAGGGTCATTTACCAAGGGTCATGGCATGATCCATCCTCTTGTATTGTGTCAGCAAGTGAGGCAACTAAGTGGTTGGGTGAGGGTTGTCAAGCCTATTTAGCTAACCTAGAGGAGTCTGAATCCAAACCGAAAGAGTTGCTACGATTCTAGTAGTAGCAGAATTTCTGGATATATTTCCAAGAGAACTTCCAGGGTTACCTCCTAAGAGAGCAGTCCAACTTAGCACTTGGAGTAATATCAAATTTCTAAAGCACCATACCGTATGGCTCCAGCTTAAGTCAAAGAGTTAAAGAGTCAACAAGAAGAGTAAAACTACTACACCAGTCTTGACCTTCCTAAATGATAATGAAGGATTCGTGGCCTTCAGTGATGCATCTCTGGTAGGGTTAGGATACATCTTTATGCAAGATGGTAAGGTAGTTGCTTATACCTCACGCCAATTGAAGACTCACAAGAAAAATTATGCGACCCATGATTTGGAACTGGCAGCGGTGGTTTTTGCATTAAAGATTTGGAGACACTACTTGTATGGAGCCAAATTCAAAGTATTCACTGATCACCAGAGTTTGAAGTATATTTTCACACAAGATGACCTAAATCTTTGACAGAGGAGGCGGATAGAATATTTGGAGGACTATGACTTCTAAATTATATACAATCCGAGGAAAGTGAACGTTGTAGGAGATGCTCTGAGTCGGAAGGGCAAGGTGGACAAGGGTCAACAGCTAGCTAGAATTTGGGCTATGTTAGCTTAAGTGGTGGCTATTAACCCGGTGGAATGGCTAACAGGATTACTGGCAAACCTGGTTATCTATAATGAATTGGTTGACCGAGTTAAGCTAGCGCAAATAGGGTATGGCGAGCTGAATGAGATGTTGAACAAAACTCCTGACATGGTAGCACATTCCAACAATGTAATCAGATTTAGAGGGAGGTTATGTGTACACAACGATGATGTACTGAGGCAAAATATTCTAGGGGAGGCCCATCGTTCAAAGTTCTCAATACACCCTGGTGTTACAAAGATGTATCAGGACTTAAAACGAATTTACTGTTGGATTGGGATTAAGAGAGATGTGGTGGATTTTGTTTCTAAATGTCAGACTTGTCAACTGGCAAAGCTCCACATCAACTACCCGGTGGATTATTACAACCTTTGGAGAAATACCTACCTGGAAATGGGAGTGTATCACTTGTGCTTTTATTGCTAAACTCCCAAAGACTCTGAAAAGACATGACTCTATATGGGTGGTTGTGGACCGTCTGATTAAGGCAGCTCATTTCATTCCCACAAAATCAATAAGGATGGCGGAGTACCTAGCAGAATTATATGTTAATAACATTGTCAAGCTTCATGGGATTTGAAAGGAGATAGTCTCTGAAAGAGATCCCCTATTCACATCACATTTTTTGGCAGCTTTCCTAAAAGTTAGGGGGACCTAAATTAAACTAAGTACTGCATATCATCTCCAAACTGATGGTCAGAGTGAGAGGACCAATCAAATTTTTGAGGATTTGTTGAGAGCTTACAACTTTGACTGGTGTAAAGATTGGGAGAAGCACTTAGCCTTGGCTGAATTCACCTACAATAACTTATATCAGGCCAGTATCGGTATGGCACCATTTAAAGCGTTATACTGTAGGCCCTGTAGATCTCCATCGTGCTGGTTAGAGTCTACCGAGGCGGTTATAGTCGAGCCAGAGATGGTGAGAAAAGCAGCTGAAAAGGTTCAACTCATCTAGCAAAGGCTTAAGGCAGCTTAGGATCGGCAAAAAAGTTATGCTAACATTCGAAGGAAGGACTTAGAATTCCAAGTTGGGGAGTTCGTCTACCGTAAGACCTCTTCTAAAAAGGGAGTGATCAGATTTAGAACATCAAGGATGTTGAAGCCAAGATTCATAAGACCATTTCCAATTCTTAATCAAATCGGAAGTTGTGCATATAGATTAGCATTACCACCAAGCCTTGATAGAGTACACAATGTCTTTCATTTGTCAATGTTAAAGAAATATGTACGAGATGAGAATCACATTTTCACAATTTTTTTTTGACTTGGAGCTGTAATCAAATTTAACTTACGAGGAAAAACCGATTCGCATCTTGGCATAGGAAAACAAAACCCTCCAGAAGAAGGAGATCCCTTTGGTAAATGTATTGTGGAGAAATCAAGGAATAGAAGAAGCTACATAGGAGCCTGAACAAGAGATGGCCAGGAAATACCCTCGCCTATTTGTAACATTAATTCTTTGTAATTGTTTTAATGTGACCAGATACCGGAGATATACTGAATGATGGATGTCCTATTAATGCTATAAAATTTTGAGGGACGAAATACTTGTAAGTTGGGGAGATTGTAAAGACTCGGAAAAAGAAATAATAATTAAAAATAAATAAATAAAATAATAATAAAGTTCAACGTGGTGGGATCGAACGTGGGAAAATTTATATTTTTTAAATAATTATCGTTACTCGTTAAGCATGATCTACCCGTTTAAACAGATAAGTGGACCATATTATATACCCATTTAACCGGTTAAGTGAACCATACCGTGTAACCGTTTAAATGGGTAAGTGAATCATGTCAATTACTCAATTACTCAGTTAAAAGTATTACGGTGAAAAGATGCTTCGATATACCCTAGCTGTAATTTTATATTATTATAAAAAGGAGGAAAAAGGGGGGGGACGTCATCCTCATTTCTTCCTACGGATTGGCACTTTCTTCCTCCTTGTTCGGGTAATTTTTCTTCCCTTCTTCTGCTTAATTTTCATGCACGGAGTATGTTAAATTGACAATAAAAATTAATAAAAAAAATAAGATTTAAAGTCTTAAATAAATAGAAACAACTAAATCTCAAATAGATGAGAAGGAAAAGAAGAAAACTAAAAAATACAAACTGTAACTCGTTCATGGCCGACAAGCAGGAAGTTTAAGACAAAGTTGGCGACATAAACCGTGGTGACAACGGTCGGTTAAGAAATCCGGTCGGTCAGGGCAGTGATTGGGTTGCAATCTGGTCGGGAAAAGTCCATCAAGGGTCGAGGGTTCCCGTACGAACATCTGATCGGAGGGGTGGAGCTCGCCGGCGGCGAAATCGGCGATGCAATGGCAGGCGGCGGAACTTGGCAAAACTACTGTAATTGACCGATTCTGGAGTCGTTGTGGCTGGAAGGTGGCCGGAGGGTGGCCGGAGGTCGGTGACGGTCGACGGCGGTCGACGATTGTTTATGGCGGTCGGAGGCGAACGAAGTGGCGGGCACCGACCGTGATCAAAGTGACAACTTTGGGCGATCATTTTCGGCATACCTGAGAGGCAGTGGCCAAAAGTCTTAGTTGGGATCAAATTTTGGTGTGGAAGTGAGTTGATTGGTGGTAGTATCTTAGCCCGTGGTCGCTTGACGACGATGAATAGTATCTCGAAAAAGACCGAATTACAGCTCTATTTTGTAGAGAGTTGGGGAAGAAGAAGATGGCAGTTCGTAAATATAGGTTGACTCGACAAGATTCGACTTAAAATAATATTAATTAGTGATTAATTTATAAAAATAATTATTCTAATGGGTTATGAGTTAAGTAGCTTAATTAAGTTAATTAATATATGGAAGAAAGAACAAATAATAAAATATAATCGTAATAGACGGTTAATGATTAATCGGCTTATTAAAAGTGATTAAATTAAATAAGGAAGGGTTGAACCTTATTAATTTAAATAAGTTATATATAATTATCTTAGTGATATCGTTAAATTAGGATAATACAAATCAGTTAAGGAATATACTAATAATAGTAATTAATTATTAGTTATAAATTAATAATTATGTTATTAATTGTGAAGTGAGAATTATAATGGGAATAATTAATTATGTCACATGAATAATTAATTATATAACTAGAATTGTTGAAAATTGAATATTTAATGTGGAATATTAAATATTGACGAAATTTAATAGTTATATTAGTCATGTAGTGCATTGCATTTTCTATGCGAATAACATTTTCATTGCATTTTATGTTCTCTACAAACCAGGTTCGTATAATTATTTAAAATGTTGTATTTTTCCTTCTCGGCAGTTGGGTCGGCCTAAGCATAGATTCAACCACCGTACATCGAGTGCAACTGGTGTAACGACCCGCCATTTTTCATTATTTAATTGGGCTTAGATAGCCAGGTGTTACTTAAACAAACTAATAAGTTGTTGAATGATAAAAAAATTTAACAACAATGTATAAGCTTTGTTTCCACTGCCTAGGACCGTTTCCCATAGCCACATATATAACTCAAATAAAATTAAAAGGGAGTCCTCATGTTTATCCTGCTCCATGTTCTGGTTGTCAATGGCTTCTCCCACCTAATTTCGTATCTCCACACTTGCGGAGGCAATTCCGCGTTAGTGATTACAACACTAAGTAGTATAATAGAAAAAACCAATCAAGTACTATCCATTAGTTCTCTATGTTCATTTTAACATGCACTACCAAGGTGGCGTCGCGCAGACTTGAACTAGAGACCCTTAATGTGATTCCCGAACTTGAACCGGAAACCTTCAGTGTGATTCCCGGACTTGAACCGGTATCCTTGAGTGAGATTCACGGACTTGAACCGGAAATCTTAAGTGTGATTCACGGACTTGAACCGGAAATCTTAAGTGTGATTCACAGACTTGAACTGGAAATCGTGAGTGTGATTCACGGACTTGAACCAGAAATCTTAAGTGTGATTCACGGACTTGAA
>JAVDBV010049618.1:0-14115 GCA_032619315.1 Piper longum
ATATATATATATATATATATATATTTGTATGTTGGTACGTATATTATGTTGACAGGGTAGCCCTTAATTACATTTTTAGGGGAGACTCTGTTCGTTTTAAATTTGAATTTTTATTTATTTTATCAAAATTGTTGTTTTCGTATGAATTAATTGCTAAGTAACCCATGTAGTATCATGCTAGGGTTTTATGTATTCATGCATGCATGATAAATCATATCTTCATCTTAAGACGCCGAGATTGGATCCGCACGCGTTGGGTTCGGGTTAGCCGACCTAACCGGGGCCTGTAACATGCCGGTTTGGTTCATGAGGATGAACCGGACTTGGGGTGTTACCATATTGGTCTTTTACCAAAAAATTATATATTTTTAAAAGTATTTTATATTAATATGAAAATAAGGCTTCACGTCTAGTGTTCCTCCTTGAAATTTCATCTTCATGAATTTCTTACAAATAAACACAAATAAAAGGAAGAATTATTTATGAAGAGATGTTACATTTTATATTCACATCATAGCTAAATTTCTATAAATTATAGTTATTTTTTTTATAAATTTTATATCTTTTTCATACAATCAAATGAAGCTTTTAAATAATTTGATTACCATGTCAAGTTCCTTCATCTATGTTGGTTCTTTATCTATGCATAAATTACAACTCATGTGAGCTTCAACTTTTAAGTGGAGTTATTTAAGGGTCATACTGTTCATATAAATAAATATAAAAATAAATAAATAGGACATTTATAGACTTTTAAATTAATTTTAATATTTTTATTTTTTATCTTAATTATCTAAATAATTACAATAATAATCATTTT
Source organism: Piper longum (assembly GCA_032619315.1). Taxonomy (NCBI): domain Eukaryota; kingdom Viridiplantae; phylum Streptophyta; class Magnoliopsida; order Piperales; family Piperaceae; genus Piper; species Piper longum. Next base: position 821 of record JAVDBV010049618.1, read on the forward strand.
TTAAAATATTTTTAAAAAAATAAAAAATATGTAAAATAGGGATAAAATTTAGTGTAGCAAATACTACAATAAACTGGTTGTAACACTTCTCATTAGTTTAAATAAGCACAATTAATGGAGTTTAATTAATTAGTATGGTTATATTTTCTCATGTTAATTAATTGTGATTATTTAACACAATTAAAAACGGGAACGGTCTAATTTAATACCTCTTTTCCAGATTTAGACTTAAAATTTCAAGAAATAAAATCACTTAAATGGATAAGTATTGGAGAAAGTCAAAGAAAGTGGTGTGTAGGGAAATCTATGCCACTTGCGGTATGACCCCACCCTTGTGGACACCGCCCAACTCACCTCCTCCTGCACTCCTTCCTTCCTCTTCTTCTCCCCTCTAAACCATGCAGATTTTCCAACCATACAAGTATCTTCTTCTTTAACTAAAAAGAGATTATACCCACCAAATATTTCATACTGTATATGCCTCTCATGGCCTCCTATCTACTACCTTCTCCCTCCACCTCCTACAAGCCTTTCTTGCTTTCTCTGGGCTCTGTCTCTTCTTTCCAGACAAACTCTTTGCCTCCCATGACTGATCTCCTGATTCCGTGTAGGAAGAGTAGTGGTTCTCCATCTAAGCTACGGATTGGTGGCACCAGAGCTGCAGCTGCTGTTGTCTTCCGTGATCTCCAGGCCGATGACTTTCGCCACCCTCTTGACAAACAGGTCATTCTGGTCATCTCTTGCCTTTTTTTTCTTTCTTTCTTTTGATTCATTTGGTCTATGGGAATATCTTTGATGTTGGATTTTAAATTCCTTTAAAAATTTAACTTAGTATTAAGTGGATTTGTGCTTCTTCAGGAAGAGTGATGGGAGGAATATATGACATGAAACTGTACTATACATGGTGCCTGGTTTCTTGGTTTCAAAGGGGAAATTATGCGGTTGCCAAAAATACTAAATTTTCCAAAGTTTGATTCGATTGATAAGGAATTACTAAAGTTCCGTTCATGTGTGATTACTTTTTCTAATGGTTCCAATCTTAGCTCATTAATTTCCCTCGCAATTTAATGATAGAATCTATTTTTTTTAATACCTGAATCTGACTTGGTATTGAGTGGGACTTTTGGTTCTTCTATTGCTGTGATTAGCGGGATAAATGACTTGAAAATGTACTCATCACAGGTTGTATGGTTTTGAGGCCATAATTTCGGGGCTGATAGTTTTAAATATGCGCAAGTTTGATTTATAAGGAATTATAAAAAAAAATTTGAGTGTGACTTTTTCTCCTAATTATTCCAACATTAATTCAATATTGTCCAGCTTTACAGTTAGGATCCGTTTTCTTTTAATTAATTTTGTGAGAGATTTGCATCTGTGGTTTCGTAGTTCTTAAGTGCGATGCATTCCACTAGAATCAATTTTCAACGGCTCTGTGGCCATCATAATTTATGGACACATTGTTGTTAATTACAGAAAGAGTACTTGTTGGCTTTTCAAATGCTATGTTGTTTCTCACACTAGCTACATTGTTGGCCTGCAGAATACACTTCTTTTGAGAACTATTCCAGGGCTCAATGAACTTGGAAAAGTTTTATTAGGTATTCTACTGTGATTCAGTAGTTCAAGGAAGAAGTTATGACTTGCAATATTTTGCTATACAATTTATGACATTAAACTTTTCAAGTCTACTACTTGTGACAATTAGTCTTGGTACTTTTCCATTTGCATTCATTTTATAGTGCAAAGTTGCTAATTTGCTTGGCCATGCTTTTCTCTCTTTCCCGTGATCAACTTGTTGATCTCAGGTCGTCTTACAACCGGCCTGATCTTGCAAAGGCTTAGGAATGTCTTCGAATAAATCTTTTACTTTGATTATAATTCATTGTGCAGGTTCTGTTGCAGAACAGGTTATGCTTCTCGAAAATATTGGCACATCTGTTCTAGTTTCTCATAATCAGGTGACTTGGCTATCTTTTGTATCAAGAAGTTTTATCCCAGGATCACCATGGATGCGGAGCTTAGTTGTTATATCTTAGGATGAACCACGCGACTTAGGCAGGAGTTGAAGACTTAAAACCTGATAAATTGTATGCCTTAGCAATCAGTCTGCAATATTGCAACCTGATCTAACTGATGCAATTACTTTAGAATAAAAATATCTGGTGCGTGGATAATAGGGTCATCCAAACTAAAGTAAAATCAACCAGCCACAAGAGATGCAGAGGAGCATATCGATCATGAGAAAATGTATACACTTTCGTTCTGAATTGTGATAAGAATTTTTCATTTATTTCGTGCCCAGCTTCCTGATTTGCATCGGTTGATGGTTGAAGCTGCTCAAATACTTAACATTGAGGCTCCAGAATTATATGTTCGTCAGAATCCTGTTCCTAATGCTTATACATTGGCAATCAGTGGTAGAAAGCCATTCGTTGTTGTGCATACTAGCCTCATAGAGCTTCTCACTCCTAAAGAGTTTCAGGTTTTGTACTTCACACGTCTAACACCTGATTTTATGTTGATTATGATATTTTTCGATGCCTGACCTCTTTTTGTTCTTATATACGCAGGCCGTTCTTGCTCATGAATTGGGACATTTGAAATGTGATCATGGTGTCTGGCTGACTTTGGCCAATATTCTTACTCTTGGAGCTTACACTGTACCTGGTAGGATGTATTCAATTTGGGACTAGGACTAATTTGTCAAAAGTAGAATGCATGTACTTTGATGGATAAGTGAAGTATGAAACTGGAGTTGTGATATGTAATTGTAGGCCTTGGCGGTTTGATTGCAAGAAGCCTGGAGGAGCAGCTACTCCGTTGGCTTCGAGCGGCTGAGCTAACTTGTGATCGAGCAGCTCTTCTTGTTGCACAAGATCCCAAGGTTGGTCTAAATTATTTTACCACTTAAATATGGAGGCCAATAAACTGAACCATCAAGTGGATGAACCTTTCTGTTTACCAGTCTGATGAGCATTGAATCAAGATTGGTCAAGTGAAGGTTGGGAATAGCTGATCTTAATTGCAGATTTGATGGGATAAATCCTTTAAAAAAAAAAAAATTGGGGAAATGTTTATACTCCAATGTCATGCCTTGAAATGGTTAATTTTATGAAGTTAAAGGATACAAATGCTTAATTTATTACAATTTTAGAAACACATGATACTGAAGCATATTAATCATCTATACGAAGTGTTATATGCTGGTACTGATCATTGCCCTTTTATATCAAGAGATTGTCATCTCTGTTCTGATGAAACTTGCTGGTGGCTGCCCTTCTATGGCGGATCAACTTAACGTGGATGCATTTTTGGACCAAGCTAGATCATACGACAAAGCTTCTTCAAGCCCTGTTGGCTGGTACATAAGGTAACCCTTGCATCATTTTTGTCGTCTCTAATTACAGCTCAAGCTGTCAATTAATCGGTACTTGAGATATTATATCAAATTTGTAATTGAATGTAAACAGAAATGCACAGACAAGGCAGTTATCGCATCCACTGCCAGTTCTGAGAGCCCGGGAGATTGATCAATGGTCTCGGAGTCACGAGTATCGAGCTCTAGTGAAACGTGCAGTTTCACACAGAATGTTTGATACCACCACATTACAGAAGTAAATCCCAAACAAATTTTCCTGCGTACGTATACAGGACTGTCCAATATTTTTCTTTTGATACAATTCTTTGATAAGGTAATTGTATGAAATTAGCTAGGTCTGTTCATCTTCAAGTTCACATTATGTATTTATCTGGAGAATGGAAACTTAATCAGAACAATTGAAGAAGGGGATGTTGTGCAAATTTTATGAGGTGGCCTTAGTGGTGGAAAAATGTAAAAAACCCAAAAACTATGTAGCTTATGACTGCTATGATAGTTTCTATATGTCTTCTTTTCGGAAGTCATGTATATATATAAAGCGATGAATGATGAATTTTCTTGATGTTTATGTTACTATTCAATCAGTTTTCTTGATGAGAAGATATTAAATGTCCTAATATAAACTACAGACCAATCCTAAAATCGTCTGAATGTTCAAGTGCGACTTTGCATATTTAGATGGGTGGCACATACAGGTGCTAAAAGTCATGAGAGCACTGTTCACTCATACATATGAATTAAAAAGGTCTTTCAAGCTGCATGGTACGTTTATAAAAGTCCAGTATACAATTACAAAGATCATAGTCTCAAGCATGCATATATACACTTTTTTTGTACTTTATTTCTGATAATTTATTTTGTGGCCAAGATTGTAGTATATTCGTGGCAAATTGTTAAATACTGCGACCGACAGTGGTGATTCCAGGAAAAGCCTCCCCAGTTTCACAAACATGTGGTTCATGTGGTGTGGGCTAGAGGCAACAAGCGAGGACGGATCGATTTCTCTTCACCTTTTTTATGTGTTAATGGAGTACTAGTTATTGCGACAAGAACTTGTTGGGATTTGAATAGGTATACTGTACACCTTTTGGGGAGCCCAAGTATGCCAACAACGCTTGATCATGGCCTAAATCTCTGTACTGATCTAATATATATATCATAAGATGAATTACTCCTGAAACAGCGAGTAGAAGTATAGAACAACTCATGATGCATGCAGAATTACAAAATACAACCATATTACTACTCCAATATCAGTACTGGAACAATATGAACTTCAAGGGCTTAAAAATATACACTTCCTACCATGCTCCTGATCTGACAAGTATTTCACAAACACCTTTTCTATCGATGGTTATCTATTTCGATTTATCGTTGCAAACTCTCCTGGATGGATGGAGATATGGAGCTGCTATCTTGGTCACCACCCTCCTCAACATGCTCATCCGCATGATCATCATATAAAGCATCTTCACCTTTCTTGTCAATCTTCTTGATCGGATGTGGCCGAGCCTCCTCTCGGCCACCCATGTAGCCTCCATGGTGGGCTGGACCAGAGGAGGCATCGGAAGCCATCGAATCATCGCTATCGAAACCGGTGTTGTCGACAAAGCCGTCTTCGGCTTCTCCTCCGGAATCATCCACGTCAATGTCATGACAACAATCATCATCTTCATGGTGCACCGGGGAAGAGAGGTACATGGTCCACCCAGATTCACTACTGCTGCAATCTTCTTCTATGAGCCCGCCATCTTGAGGGTTCTCCATGAATGGTAAGAAGTGATGATATTGAGATCAGAGCTGATATTGCTTCAATCGCTCAAAGAGAAGAAGAAGACTAGGCATTAGTTGTTCTCAAACTTCTTGGTGCAACTATAGATTTATAAGTGACAACTATGTCATGCCTTACGGTGGTAAAAACGTTTTGTTCCCCATGAGTTGTTCAAGTGGAAAGGGACACTCAGAGGTTAGAGCTCGACTCTCATTTAAACTAACTTTGTTAACTGCCTGACTAAGTATAAAATTATAAATTATAAATTGCCTTGGAATTTTTCTCCCTCCACAATTAATGGTTATATTTATATGATCTTATAACATTAGACGAAGATCAAATTACATGAACTCGGATTTTGGAAAGGTTGCTTCCTCTGAATGGATTACAGAGGGTGACCGAGAAACAGATATGATGATCAAAGAACAAGGAGAAAAAAAAAAACGAAGTGACTTGGTGCTCGTGAGGATGAGATAAAGAAGGCAAATTCAGAAGCGGGTGATGGTGGTAAAGAGGGTAGAAACAGGTCTATTCACCGTCGCTGCCTCTTCTGTCACAAACTTTTACTCCGTGTCTTGTCATCAACCACTGGCATAGCAGCGTAGTTAATTGAATACAAACGAAGTTGAACCCCACCAGATTTTGGGTTTCATGTCAGGCACGCATCTGTTCAAAAGCCGCTCTGTCTCCTGTCTCTGGGCTATTTCCTCCCTCTCCCACCAAACAAGGCTCTCTTTGCCACCCAATAGGAGGCCAACATATATAAAACCTTCAACATCTACCAAGTGGGGCAATCTTCAATCCGGCGGATAAGGCTATAGCCTGTCCACGATTTCGATTCATGCATGGAGGAGAGCAGCTTTGGGATACAAGCTGCATTGTGATAAACACATACAAGCTATTTCAACTTTCCTTCGTGGTTGTATATATGAAAAAGATGCTAGAGAGTCGAGACCAATCTGGCAAAATGATAACTTGTAAGATGAAATAGTAGCAGCCGTCTTCTCTCTTATGTCATTCTTCCAATAATAGGTTCTCAAAGAAAAAAGTCTTCTTGAGTGCTTTTGATCTCTCTGCTATATCTGTCGGTGAACCGTTTGAATTGTTAGGACTTTTTACCATCAGAACTAAACCAAAGCTGCCAAAAAAAAGGCTAATGTTTTTTCTTGAGCTATTGGGCACATTTTGATTTTGTTTAGCTTTGTTATTGTATGATTTCATCTACAGGTCAAGAGACAAAAAACATTCCAATTCCCGAACCTGCCCAATGTTTTCAGAAACCAATTGCCCATGAAAACCGTGCGTGTTTGAGAATAAATTGGCAAGTCTCTTTCATTCTGCTTGGCGTGGTGAATGAAATAGTGAGTACGATTTTCATTCTTTATGAACACATAATTGGTGCCATACGTCTATTCAATTCATTTAGGAGGGTATTTTAAGAGATGTGTAAGTTTTACTGTAGTCTGTACTATATTACAGAGAGTGATAAAGATGAGGGGATCCAAAGAGCAGACCTTTCTGTACATCTTATCCTCATATCCTGTGAACACCTCTCACGTCTGAAGGGGTCACAAATGAGGGAAATAAATGGAGAAACAACAGTATTGGTGCAGGTTTCCATCCTTTCGTCAAATAGTAAAATGTGGTCCATATTGAAGTTGGATTCAATGGCAGGGAGGTAGGTACTGTAGTAGGTAATATAATTTCGTATTCTTGCAGTCCAAAGATGTTTGGAGAAGATAATTGTCTACATCCATTTAAGGGTATGTATTATTAGCCTTGTGAGATGGGTGCTTAATTTAGACCCAATAGGCCTTGTGAGATGTCTACACACATTTCTCTTTTAGAATTACTTTATAATGTTTCAAAGTTTTTGCTGGCTATGCCCCAAATTTCTATCGTTACATACCATCTCATGGATCATATTCCTATCATAAATCATGATCGAAATAACCACCAGACTTCTACTCTCAACTGTTAACAAGCGCTCACTCAAGCTTACATTTGAAGTCAGTCATAACTGACAAATGAGAATTTTTGCCTTTTATTTTTGAAGAACGAATTGAAATTATGAAATAATTATGCTCTTTACCATCTCAAATTTCATGAGCTAGCATCTCTCCGGTGAACTGCCTATTTTTTATGAGCCAATTTTTTTATTAGGCCTATACATGGACCAAGATAATATATCAACTCTGGTATCTAAATTCAATAGGTGGACTTCACACACGCAATGTTCAAAGGTTATGTTGATCTGATTAGATGATAAATATCATACTGTTTGATGGATAGGATCCACTGACCTAATTAATCAAACCTAAAAGTTGTCCATGTTTCAAGTTTCATTGTTCACTCTCCATTCATACCAGCAACAGTTCCTTGTGAGTATAACTTGATAAATTTCAGGATGAGCTGCCTCAGAGCTACCAGTTCACCAAAATGAGGTAGCAATAAACGCACCACTGCTGTGCATATGAAAAGAAATTTGAACAGGAAAAAATATAGAGAAAAATATAAAGCCAAAGTAGTTCAATAGTATGTTTGAAAATTAATTAAACAAGACATAAATATGATTTTTTTTCTACAATATCAGGCTTCGATATAGATATGATTTTTTTTTTCTACAAGATCAGTTTTCTTGTTAAGACATAACTCAAAAGGGGGCACAAGAAGATACAACAAATATGAATTGAATGCTAACTCTGAAAACGACTACAAGATATTTTCCAGGAGGGAAACATTATCCACCATGCTATACCAAAGTTCAGTTTCTAGATGGGAAATGTGATCAAGCAACTACTCACAGCCACTCCAACCAATGGCAACATCATTCAAGTCGAAAACTTTGATATCAACTTGTCTACATGTATTAGAATGTCATCGATACGAGGGCGAACAGCAGGTTGGGGCTGGAGCATCCATGTCACAAATTGATGAAGAGCTTCTGGATAGGGGGGATTCGGACCTGCAGGCCATTTTATTTGTGCATTTATTATTGCCAGCTGCAAGCTTCCCCCAGATTCACCAAGTGCATACTCAAAAGGAGACACACCATACCTAGAAGTCATATGTAATGTAAGTTTAAGTGTCATAAGGCAGTAGAATTTGCCTAGTTTTCCAGGAGCAACTTAATGTTCCATTGCACAATAATAAGCTCGAAAGTTGCCACAACAAATTGTAAGCTTTTGGCTTTCCAATAAATTTTAAATTGTAATTTCCAACATGTAACACTACATTAACATAAGTAAGCAGGGGCGATATTCTATCAGCATGAATCACTTTTGCTACTAGAAAATCAATATTCATAAAAGTACACGCCAGAGAGAAGACAACAATGCAGCTTCTAGACACGTTCACTGTCATACGCCAAAATAGTATTAAACAAGGAGCAATCTGCTTTATGCCCATATATTGCTTTTCAAAAAACTTCTTCAGTAAACTACGCGGATACACTATTTTTTTAGAAGATGAGACTCAGGATTAACCATCAGAAATGCAATATCAAAACAGGTAATAACTAACCACGTGTCATAAATTGAGTAAATCTAGAAGTAAATGTCAGAATTTCCTCTCAGTGTGTAAGGTAGCATCAAGTATGCGATTTTTGTCCTTGCAACATCAAAGATCCTGATATAAGACTTGAAAGGCAAGCAATATAATTTCCTTCAAAGAAATTTAAGATTCAAGAAGCTCACGTTGGGAGACTCCACTATATCTTTTCTTCAAGAAATTACTTCAGAAACTCTAATGGTTTATGACTCAAAGCAGAGAACCAGCAAGGAAATTAAAGCAAGCAATATGCACCATTTTGATAAAGTAAAAGTTATTGTTACATGTAAGAAACGGAGTGAGTTCTCACATGATAGCATATAGTGTACATCCTAAAGACCAGACATCAGTCCTCTCGTCAATGTCTGCATGACTTGGACAGTCCCACAGTTCTGGTGCTCGAAATGGTGCTGAACAGTGCTCAGCTGCCCATTCCTATACAAAGGCACATCATCCAATCAACTCGGCCTGATTTTCTAACATAAAGCATAAAGCTTTAACGGTTGAGCTGGTGGGCATACAGGATTAAACCATGGGAACAATAAAATACAAACTCATGGGGAAGATCAAGCAAGAGTAACTTTACCCAAATATTTTCCATGGTTAACAAGCGATACTCTATCTACCATTAATGTATACCGTATTGTATTAGGAATTATTAATTTAAACCAAAAGCCTAGCCAAACCTGCAACTGCAGTGCCTCAGAACGTGAACGTATCTGCTTTTTTGCCGGCCTAGCACTTCCAAAATCCATGAGAATTGCAAGTGGTGATTGTCCTTTCCTATGTGTAATAAGGACATTTCCTGGCTTAACATCGTTATGAGCATATGGGGGTTCAAAACTGTGCATGTGCTTCAAACCTACACAAAGCTGTTGTAGGAAACTGTATTAGCTATGGCTTCTTATTCCATAAATATATGAAGTATCCTTGCAAACGTACGTATATCAGGAACTGATGATGGGAAATGAGGGGCAGAAGAATGAAAGGAAATTCGAATCCAATGAAGAGAGGGGGTTAGAATCCACCAAGAATAAATTACTATCTCATTAATTACCAGTTCTACAAAAAACACATATTTATAGACAAACTTGACCTCTCTCCAACCAATTCAAAATGAAACTTGAAAATAAATAGATATCCCTTAAAATGATGAAAAATGCAATTAATACTGTAATATTTGAAAAACTGATTAAAAAACTCTAGACTACTCTGTCCAACATCAGCAACAAGTTCATATTACTGAAAATATAAAAATAAGTAAACAGATTAAAAAAAGTACGTCCATCAATATCAAAGGTGGATTTTTCTTTAAAAAAAAATTGTCACCTGACGAAAGATTTGCAGAACATCAGCTGTAGGATAAAACTCCTTTTTTGTTTTCATTATCTTAGCATTATCCAGTAATGTCCCATCCAAATGAACAGGAAATAATAAGTATGCTTCATGATTCCAAGTTCCTTTTTGTTCACTCTGGCAGATGAAAGATAAAAAAAATGAATTGACTCCACTAAAGTTTTTCTCTTCAGTTGTAATATTTGCAAATAAGCAGCTTTTTCACTAAAAAAAAAAGAAACATGATAGATGAAGATTACAAGCTAAACCACAAGCAATGGGGTATACTTAAGCTCAAAAACAAGCAAAGACAATTACCTTAATAGCAATTATAGCGTGATCAATAAGAGGAAGAAGATTGAGATGAGTAAACAGCGAAGATACACGAATCTCCTCTCTAACCAACTCCAACTGCTCGTTATTCTGTATCAAAACTTTTTTCATTGCATACATGCCATCCTCTGCAACCAGAAGGCAAGATTTGCATGTCAACAATGCCAATTATATCAACCATCAAAAGGCAACAAAAAGCTAAAGGGAACATTAACCTCTCCGAAAGCTTAACTGCTAAAAGAACAGTTTGCAGCAGACTATTGAACTAAATAAGCAACGGTTGGTAGCTGAATCAACTTATTAAATATGATGTTTCTATATTTCTACAAACCTAAAGAAATGAGAATTTCCTGAAAGCAAAAAAGTAAACAGCTGATTGTTAAGCTAATGGGCTAATGCAACAATAATAGAAAAGATTGAGTAGAAGGAGATTCATTGAACAGTACAGACCAAACAAAACTCAAAGGCCAAAAAGTTTCAGCAAATCAAAGCTCTTTCATATGAAGAAAAATGGAGACTGATCACCATATGGCTCGATCTCAATATTTTAGGACGTAACGACAACTCTTTCCCAGTCAATTTAACAAACTGTAGCTTCTCTAAAATCAAAGATTGCACCTGAAAACATTGTAGAAATGCTACCATCTTTCCAACACCAAACTTTAGTTCACAATCAAAGATCGCACCTCAAAATACTATCAAAGTAATCCCAACTTTCCAGCACCATCTCATTCTTCTATCTTATCCCTAATTTGCAAATCCACTAAATAAATTATAAACCATAAGAACGCCTGAAAGTCCACCCTGTTGTAAACCATGCAAAGACTTTGAATGATCACATCCTTTCACTCAGCACAATAACATTGTAGAAATGCTACCATCTTTCCAACACCAAACTTTAGTTCACAATCAAAGATCGCACCTCAAAATACTATCAAAGTAATCCCAACTTTCCAGCACCATCTCATTCTTCTATCTTATCCCTAATTTGCAAATCCACTAAATAAATTATAAACCATAAGAACGCCTGAAAGTCCACCCTGTTGTAAACCATGCAAAGACTTTGAATGATCACATCCTTTCACTCAGCACAATAACATTGTAGAAATGCTACCATCTTTCCAACACCAAACTTTAGTTCACAATCAAAGATCGCACCTCAAAATACTATCAAAGTAATCCCAACTTTCCAGCACCATCTCATTCTTCTATCTTATCCCTAATTTGCAAATCCACTAAATAAATTATAAACCATAAGAACGCCTGAAAGTCCACCCTGTTGTAAACCATGCAAAGACTTTGAATGATCACATCCTTTCACTCAGCACAATAACATTGTAGAAATGCTACCATCTTTCCAACACCAAACTTTAGTTCACAATCAATGATCGCACCTCAAAATATTATCAAAGTAATCCCAACTTTCCAGCACCATCTCATTCTTCTATCTTATCCCTAATTTGCTAATCCACTAAATAAATTATAAACCATATGAACGCCTGAAAGTCCACCCTGTTGTAAACCATGCAAAGACTTTGAATGATCACATCCTTTGACTCAGCACAATAACAGCCAAGAAGGCCTTGTTGGGTTAATCCCAAATCCCATTTGGAGGCAACCGGTGACTTGTATATTGGCTAATGAAAAAGTCTTAATTCTCAAGCTAGCTTTTGGATTAAGAGAGGCCCATGAACATGTTTCAAGTTACTTTTGGGGCCCGAAGGGCCCAACAAGTGGTATCAGAGCAAGGTTAGTGTTGGTGTTGCCTCAATTAGCCACACGATTTGTCAGCCGATCCGAATTTGTGTCTCCCAATTTGTCTGTCTGATGTTGGCCCGAATTGGTGTCATCTGTAATCTCACCAACACATGTTAGCTCTGCATGTGGTGAGTGGGAAATAATTCGGGTGTTGTGATGTGTGAAGGGGAGAATTGTTGGGTTAATCCCACATCCTATTTGGAGGCAACTGGTGACTTGTATATTGGCTAATGTAAAAGCCTTAATTCTCAAGCTAGCTTTTGGATTAAGATAGGCTCGTGAACCTGTTTGAAGTTACTTTTGGGGCCGAAGGGCCCAACCGGCCTTGATTATTTTCCACACAGACTAAATTGAGATTCGGGTTCAAAAAAGCCTATTGTATCCAATATACAGTCATATTACCAAGTATGCGGTTCCCACACTTAACACCTGCCAACTTCCCTTGGGAAATCACACTCCAACGAGCTAAACAAAGCAATGACAACTCTCTGACTTACATAAACAACGCCCTCATCTAAACAATTGCAAAACATTGAAAAAAAAATCCAAACAATAAGAATTAAACTACAGTCAGCTCCAATTTCACCAGCAAGAACCCACGCCAAAACACCTAATCAGCACATTTTTCCCAAACAATAACAAGAAGTGGATTGGACAAAAACTTTTGAATGCTATATAAATGACTAAATCTCAGTCGCATTGACAAGATCACGGGACTGAAAAAATGAAATCTTGAGCATATGCCCAATTATCTTCAACATCCGAGCATTAGAAGCAAGAAAACAACGGGAAGACAGAAACAAACCGGAGACGTGGGAGGGATCTTTGACTTTGGAGGCGACGCCACCGCCGGAAGCCGACCCGTCGGGGCGTACCTCTTTGACAAGATATACATAGGCGAATCCGCCCTCGCCGAGCTGCCGGACGACCCGAAATCGGTTCTCGTTGATCCAAACATCTCCGCCGCCATTGACGGCGTCGTACAGCGCGTTCAAGCCGGAGAACGTACACCCCATCTGAGGTACACGCCTTCTTTCCCAACTCCAATCAGCTCTCAAGCTCCGGTCGCCGCCGGCATCTGAAGCTCCTTTCTCCGGAGGTCGTCGGCGGGGGGGGGGGGGGGGGGGGGGGGGGGGGGGGGGGGGGGGGGGGGGGGGGGGGGGGGGGGGG
>JAVDBV010049619.1:0-15764 GCA_032619315.1 Piper longum
CAAAGGAAATGCTTATTGGAAAAGAGAATTGCATTTTGTGAAGTGGAGCCCAAATTCTTTGCAGTATGTGGCCGGCATTTGTTCCTGTTCATGATCCCTAGAGGAACGCTTACATTGGAATTCAGAACCTGGGAACAGTCTTTACTCAAAGATTTGAAGCAGATCGGATTGGTAGCCAAGTCTCAGTAAAGCTAATGCACTTGGAGAAATTATATGAGCTTTTTATATTGAAATTTGCAGGTCTATGACATTCTATTGTATGTGTTTCTTTTGTTCAATTTGTATCATTGTGCGCTTCATTTTTTGATCTCTATGATAGTAATGTAATATTCTAGCCTTTTTAAAACACTGTTAGTTATTTTCTTTTGTCGGATTCTAACATTCAATTCTCATTATGAAGGCTTTCTGTGGTCGATTTTTCTACAAGCTTTTTCAAAGTCCATTCTCTATCAAGCTAATGTATAGGACACCCCCTTATGATGAGGAGGAGAATGTACAAACAGGGGAATCTGAAATTAAATATTCTAGCACATCTGATGACAATGTTCGAATTAAAATCCAGTGGGATGATGATTGCCCCTGGACAGAGTGGTATTCTGCAAAAGACACTTTGAGAAGTAAGTGCTCAATTCTCTTATTATTCTCTCCATTCTAGGTCTAGGGACTTACAACCGGGGGTCATCAGCTTTTTTTTAAAAAAATCGAATACCAGGCTAAGGCTGTTAGGTTTCATTTTTTTTATTCCTTATGCATGTTTTATTTTTGTTTTTTCATATTTCGAGCTTACTGTACTGTGGTCAAGCAGGGTGGTTGAAAGTTCACTAGACATGGCTGAATTGGAAAATGCTTCATGGTTTGAAGCTGAAAAGTGGCTCCTTCTCCCTGTTTATCATCTAACGTGTAAGTGAATTGTTGAATATCATAGAAGGAGAAATGAGAAATGAAAGGTTCATCTATTGCTTGGAACTAACTCTATGGTATATAGAGAACAAGATACTATGATAAACATGTCTTAATACCGTATAATCACTAATTTGGCAGCATTTCAAGTAGCTTCTATGCTACGTCAATTATAACGAGAAGTATGTACATAATATGACTCTGCCATAGTTAGTTTGCTTCTTTTTGGTGATGACAGCTTAGAACATTTTAATTGGAGTTGCTAATGAGGTTTGAGTAAGATTGATTCAAGCCCAACAGGCAACCTGAGCTGAGCTTGACTTGGCTCCTCCCTCACTTGGGTAATTGGTTTAATGCTATGATCATCAACTGAGTTTTATTTATCTGGACATAAATGTGTGAATATTTGAATTGTTAGAAGAAGAGAATAAATTACATATTTTATCAATTTATGTCGGGTGATATTGAGTCTACTTTTAACTGCAGTGAGAGTTTAACTCGACAAATCATTCTGTTGGGAAAGTCCTTTTGATCATAAATTAAGTCCTCATTGGAAGCCCTTTTGGTTAAATTTCATAGATTTACTTGGTGCAGAATTGCATTTTTTTTTTGTGTTAGTGGAAAGTAAATTTGTTGGAGAAATACTGTCTTTTGCATGATATTTTTATGTGTTTTTTGTCATAAAATTTGATGTCTGACTGAGATGTTGCTGAACTTTTGGCTCTTTGGGACACTCGAACTTGTTACATGCATCCAGTCTAGTCGGGTCAGACAAACATACAGTTGGATTTGCATTGCAGTTGAAACTGCTTTTAAATGCCTTTGGCATGTCTTTTAGTGGTCAATTTATGCAGGATTTTATATCAGATTTGGATCAAACTATGCCCTCCTGCTCTGTTGCTAGTATGCCTTTGATCTTTGTAGTTTTTTTGTTAAAAATGTGACATCTATTATGGCAGTTGAATGCCAAAATTCTAAAGCTGTGAAGTCTTCCTCCACTGTGCCTCCCCCTTCTGTTCTTGATCGTATGCTAAAGGATATTTTCCATGAAGGTTTTATTTATTTCCTCTTACCGACTACTTCTCATGACATCTTTCTTAAAGTTTGCAGTCTTATAGTTGGAATAATTGAGATTTATGTTTTGGTGATGCGAAGAATCTTTCTGAAACAAAATAGGAAATTTTGAGTTATGGAATGGGTGAGCATAAGAACTCACTTGGTATTAAGGGAGCACCTTTGGAGTCTCTTTTTGTGCAGTTTTGCTTGCATTCTCTTTGGTTCGGCAGCTGCAATATAAATGGTATGATTTGACCAGAAAGATTACTTATTAGTTGTTTTCATTTGGTTTTTGTCAAAGTACTTGAAGAGAAGACATTTGTCATATGTTTTTGCAGTTTGATGTTCATTTTATATGCATTATCCTTTCTGTGTTTTCATTAATGCCTACGCTGACTGGCATTATCTTTTGTCTACCTTTAGTTGCTATCTTATCTAAAAAGGAAGGGAAATTTGCAGTGGAGTCGATTGACATATTCCCGTAGGCCTTAACTATCTGTAGAGTATTACAGACACTGGCTCCTCAAAGAAGATTTATCTTCAATGCACAATATATACGATCAGCTCAATGCAGTGCATGAGGAAAATTCCATTTTTTGGTTATGATATGATTGATAGAATTTTAACAACATTCAAGTCTTACTAACAAAGTACCAATAGAATTTGTGCACCTTGCAAATTAGTTATTTGAGGCCTCCATTTAATTAATGTATGCTGAACAACCAGAAATTGATATACTGGTTTTTTTCCCATGTTTAGCACTTGCAATGCTCTGGATTGAATTTGTACGAGAAGTTCGCTGGTTTTGGGAGGAGTCACAGACATTACCGTGAATGCTATCCAACTGTGGTATGGACTTATCTACACGTTTAATCCACCATAAATTGCAAATGGTATTAGTCTCATCTTTTTAATTAATATTTGTGTTAGCATTCTCACTGTCTTAACTTCATGAAGCTTAACAACCTAAATATTGTGAAAGCTGCCATCTTGTACCTATTTAAGTGCTTAAGTCGTTCTCCTCCCAATAATAATTGATGTCAGCAAAATTTCTGACGAGCTGTAAATTTTGTTCCAAAGCCTAACGGTTATAGAAAAGCCAACCTCCAAATTGGTTTCTGTCTTTGAGATTTTCTTTATTGAGTTGAGGAGAAATTAGCTTGAAATTTTTTTTTACTTTTAAACTCCATTACATAGGTGTCTTGTAGATTAGTATCATGTGTTCAAACCACACTCAGTCCTTCGACTTCTTTATTTAGCTTGGGATGGTTATCTATATTGGTTATTTCGTTCTTATTTGCCCTTTTGCTTTTTTTTTTTATTTGGTAGAAAGTGGCTTAAATGTCTGGTTTTGGGGTGAGGAAATAATAGCTCAAAGTTCTTTTCAATCACCTAAACTTCCTACAGCCGCTCTCATGTTGAATAGGAACAGAAAGCCCAATATTTGTTTCATTTATTCAGATACCTAAATGTTTTCATTGTTTTCATGCTGCTACCAGATAAGTTTTACAGTTGAAGAATATTTGACTCTTTTTTATTTTGGTTCTCAGCTTGCTATATGCATTGTGAACTTGCGTGCTGAAAACCTAGACCTGCATGATGAGAAAAATGACAGGTGAAGGCATTATTGATATCTTGAAAGATTTTTCAAAGGAAGCAATATTTTAAGTAGTTAAGACTCGTGAAATCTTTTTCTCAAAATCTTTCCATCCAAAGACCCTGTCTTGGTGGGGCAAAAAAAAAATCCTTAAGTTCCCAACTAGTTTGGGATCATTCTTTATGGCACAAACCATTTGCTTCTGTTATTGCTATAAATTGCCATAATTTTAAAAATATATTAGAGACTTAGGGTGGCTGAATACTTTAAGCATGAAATGGATGATTACTTTAAGCATGGAAAAACTCTAAAAGCATTTTAATGGCAAGGATGTTTATAGATTTTTTTGCGGTGTTGCTTTTGTTTGGTAAGCTTGCATCTCTAAATATCCATTTCACAAGGTCTGAAAGTGCAAAGTTGTCAGGACAAGATCGGAAGGGATCTGCTGGTTTTGCTGGATCTATGATGCTCTTGAACTCTCATGAGAGGATGCATGTACCTTACACGCAGGTCTTGCTTTATTTCTTGCGGTCTAGCTTTTGCTGTTCTATCTATTGGCTTTGTACTGTATGTAAGATGTTTGTAGGATGCACTGATTATGACAGAGGATATGCATGAAGAAAGGACGCAAGCACTTGCAGCTTTGGGTAATACATCGGTAAGCTTGGTACATATCACTAATAAATGTCATATGTTGTTACTTGCTTTAGGATGATATTTACATCTTTTTTCATTTAAATTTGTAATTATTATACTGTGAAGTAAATTTTCTTGTTAATGATAATTTAGGTGGGCTTGTTTTGTGCGATACAAAAATAATTTTTGACCTAAGTCTGTATTGATTTTTGTTGTTTTTTTTTTTAATTTCAAAGTTAAATTTCAATTCCCCACCACATGCCAAACCCAATCTCTTACCTTCTTAAAGGCATTTCCAATCAATAAAAAAATGTCCAGGAATTGTTTACAGAAGTGGCAACTGTGATCATGTTCTGGACTTCTTTCTGCACATTGTTATTTTCTTTAAATTCATTATTGAAAATTTTAATGTCCCTTTTTTGTTATTAGGTTTAATTTCTTATAGCAAAGAGTCTAATCGTGGGGTAAGACAGCTCTTATTTAACTGAAATATTGTGAGTGTGTTATCTACTTGATTTTCTCCATCTGTTCTGTATCATCGTACCAGATTGAGCCTATTAAATATTGCTTTCTCTTATTCCTCAAATGCTTGCGCTTAGGACTGAATTTTTTATCACTGACAGCTGTCCCAATCAAGAGATGGTGCAAAATCGATCTAAAAATGTAGTCATTTTTCATTTAGTTGTTTCTGGTTGAATAGTTTTTTGTGCAAGTTAGATTACTTCATTGATTTCATATATTTAACAGCTGTTCATTGCTTAGGGATAGATTTACAAATTTTTTTTTATGGTTGTTTGCAGAGCTTTGCTTGGAGAAAGTTGTATTGTCTTCAGGTAGAATTCCTATAATCGTATTTGTATTTATCTCTAATTGATTAACTTTTGGCTTTGAGTTTTGTGAAAGTAATGTAATTTTGTGATGATTTTCAATTATGCAATCAATTTATGTACTTTAGCATTTTATTGCATACCTGTAGGTTGCTGTTACGGGTATACTTAGCCATCCATCACTCTTCCACTTTTGATTGAAGATTTTTAATGTTTAATGACTTTCAAATTCTGTTGTACAGATATGTCAGCATTTAAAGCTGCAAACCCTGCTGCATCTTTTGAAATCTTCATCAGGTGGGACTCACCTGGTGATTGGGAGGATGAACAAAATCCTACCTCTTGATGAAAAGATTGGGAGATTGAGTTGTGATTCTTGGCTGCTCCGAGGGAGACTTGAACAAAGGATGTCTGAAGTGGTATCTCATGGCGGCAAATATGGAGCACCTCTCCTGCTTTGCCTGCCTCTTAGCAAAAGCCTCTGTTCGATCCAAATAGAGAAGGAGAGAAGGTATATGCATGCTGGCTTTTGTTTGTTCTATATGTTGTATTCTATAAGTTTGATGATGCTTTTGCGCATATTGACCTTTAGCTTTGTAAATTTTAGATGTTCTAATCACTTGTTCCAAAGGCTCAAGCTGTTGGGAAGGGAACCACTTAATATTTAAGTTAACACTCTCCTTTACATGCAAGCAAATCTTTTAAAGCTTAGCATGTGGACAAAGATGGGGAATGAATATTTTTTCCGAGCATAGATATCACCAACAAAACCCTTTCTCTTTGGCTCTAATACCATGTAAATTTTAAATGGACTAACCACCTATCCCAAAAACTCATGCTATTAGGAAAGGAAACCACATAATATTTAAGTCTTAAATTGGTCACTAATGGCTGACAGGTAGAGATTCAGATTGCTTGAATGGAAGTCTTTTAGTAGATATTTGGTAGAGGTTCAGATTGGGTGGTGATGGGGTGGGGAAAGAGATAATAAGAGAGGCAATATTAATGAAGGGAGAAGGGGCATGCTGGAGGCGCATATCCACACAAGGCAAGAATAAATACTTAGGGATTGTGAGGTATTAGAGTCAGTGCTCCTTGTTTGGAGGCTATATGAGAACATCTAAATTTCTCGTAAGGCATTGTGTCATAAGACAGTTCTTCATTAATGGGAGGGAGCAACATCGAACGCTTCTTGTCTAGTAACTATATAACCATGTGAAGCCTGTGATTAACAATATCAGGATGATTTTGCTTGAGAATTAAATTGAAATATTAAAAGTTGAACAGTTGAATAAATCTTTTAACTATTTCAAGAGTTAATGGTCATAACAAAAATAATCAGAGAACTGCATTCGTACTCTTAAAAAGGAGAGTGGTCATAACAAAAATAATCAGAAAACTGCATCAGTACTCTTAAACGGAGTTGCACAAACACTTATTACTGAATTGTGAAACTGGAAAAAAGTGGCGACTGAAGCTTGTGGGAAGATATAGAGCAAGAGAAAATTTTCCTTTTTGTCATGTGTTGCATTCTTGCAGTTTTGGGCACGAGGTTATTAAGGTAGCTTGGGTAGACTTTCCATTCCAAAACTGATGCAAATTTTTGTAAACAAATTACCCAGCAGTAGTTTCTTACTTGCCAGTAATATGCCTTTTTGCTATATTTATCTGATTACCTCTGTCTACTTTCTTGCAGATCCTTCGTCCAGATCAGCTTCTTGGGCAGATGATTTGTTCTGCATTCCGGGCATTTGCAGATACTTTAAATAAGGCATTTTTGGGGGATTTGAAAGAGATGGAAACAAAAATAAGCCAATTGTATTTAACAATTGGCTCTACTTTGAAGCCTTTGAGAGGTACTCGTTGAATTTATGGGTAAATTGCAATTTTAAATTCATGAACTTATGTTACTTCTGTTTTGCAGTAAACCTTGTACCTGATAAAGTTGAGTTCGTTAATGACCTAAATAGACTGTTCTTTTTAGCCATATTGAGCTGCTTCTTACCGCTGCAGCTTCAATCCATAGGAAGTTGTTGCATGCACCTCGTCTATGTAAAGCTATATTCTTGGATATATACAATTTTTACATTCCAAGATTGGGACAGAGGCTTGTGGAAAGCAGTGATGATGAGGTATGCTTGTTTTTATCAATTATCAATCCTTATGCATAATCTTTCTTCCTTCCTACTCATTTATTAGGCTTATCTCTGAGCACTCTTTTAGATTTCATTGCAGCCTCACTATTATATTCATTCATCATTTTGCTTATATATGTGCACAGTTCTAATTTCCATTTCTTCTTGAATTTAGGAGTTCAAGGAGAAACAGTTGGTGACTGTATCAGAAAGAGATGTTATTACAAATTTGTTTCCACGACCTACTGCTAACCAGTCATGGAGGAAAGTTTTGAGTCTGGGTAGTCTTCTGAACGATCATGAACCAATCACAAGATAGATAACGTTTTCTATCTACAACAGCATGAGGAAAATCACTATGGGACCAGCAATCCCTGGGTTTATTAGTTGCATATC
The DNA here is from genome assembly GCA_032619315.1 of Piper longum. NCBI lineage: Eukaryota > Viridiplantae > Streptophyta > Magnoliopsida > Piperales > Piperaceae > Piper > Piper longum. The sequence goes on from JAVDBV010049619.1 coordinate 7,548, forward strand.
CAACAATTTGCAGGTTGCCCTCTCTATGACTTCGTGTGATTAGAATTACGACTGTAGTGGTATATGTCATCAGGTCGTCAATTTTTATCCGCGAGTTGACCTGAAACTTCCACCTTGGTGATGGATTTCTGGATACTATACTGCTAGATGCAGGTGAATTGTGTACCCTTTTTGTGACTGCCATAGATGGTGGTTTGATTTATTGAAATGAATTCATAAGGTGGAGGTTTTGCTAGGTTTGCAACCTTCATCTATTGTCTGCGGTGGTGATACTTGCTGAACACATAGATTAAATTTTAGTGTCATGCTAAGTTCTATCTCTTGTGATTTAGCAATATGGAAAAGGTCTTTGGAGGGAGAGCTTTCTTAGTTTCTGCTTGAATTAATTTTTTTTTTTGCAAAACTTTTGTGCAATGCAAATATGCAATGGTTCTTTGTAATATCAAAGTATGTTTGTTCCCTTGTATATACGGGAGTATTGATAGCCATTGAATATTTTCCTCATGATTTCTTTGAAGGAAAAAAAAATATGATTGATTTCAAACACTTATCCAATTTTATATCTTCCATCTGTGGTTAGTTTGTGCTACCAGTCTTTCATTTATGTTTGCAGATTAATTCCTTTGTCTGATTACTTTCTTTGCCAGAGTTTCCTCTAATTTCTCCCAGGGGAGCATTGCATATCCTTCATTCATCATTGAAACTTGCGCAGGACTACAAATTGGATGGTTGGAAGGTGAAGTCTACCTATGGGTAGGTACAATTCCATACCTCCCTCCCAATCAATGTTTGTGGGCACTATGATCTACCAATGTCTAGCATGCTCCACAAATACGTGGATTTTTGAACAATGTCAACTCTCCATTTTAGCTATTTGAAGTTTCACCTTGTGTGTTTACTTTTAAAAGGATTGGCTAAGATTTGGCTGACTTTGTAGAGTCAATTGAGGAGTTAAGGTGATTTGGGTGGAGTATCTATTAATGGGGCGCACAAGAAATGTTCTTGTATGGTTCTTTTATGCAATTTGCAGTGCCCCGAGACGATCCATTTTTCTTCTGTTAGCAATAAGCAAATTTTCTGTCGGCCACTGGACGTGGGATGCCTCTTGTCCCCATTTGATCCCAATGCCCAACTTCTCATTGCATGTAATACAATTTACACGCCTTTTTATTAGTAGTATTGAAACAAAAGACGTATGATGGTTTATGCGTATAAATTGTGGGTCTTTGGAACAACAATATATTTTTAAGATAAAAAATAGCACATAGGTTTTTATAAAATTGGTAATGGTATGAATATTTTCACTTGGCTTAACCATTAGGTTAATTATTGCCTTTTTATCCAAAGATTCGGTAATCGAATTATTATATATTTTAAGGGAAACACTTCTTACACTATCTCAAATTATCATTTAAGGTTCTTAGTCTCTCATTTTTAATACTATGAGCACAAAAAAAAGTTGTTAATTTTTTAAATGTGAATATTTTTTTGTCTCATGTAGATAATATAATGCGGTTATTTTCTAAAAAAAAAAATTCTTTCAAGAGTTGTTAAAACTGTTTGAGACTTTCTTATTCAGAATTGTCATGATGTTCTTTGTTTGGTCTAAATACCAAATAAACTTGTATGCGTTTATTATTTGGTTAGGCATGTCAAATAAGATCTTAATTCTAAATAAGTTTCAAAGAAAAGATTTTATCTCGTTCATAAATGTTCTCTTGTGAAACTTCTCTGAAAGTTAGAGACCATTTATTCTTTAAATATTTTTAAAGTAAATATGTTTTGAAGTTGGTTTTTCAAAAATGTTACATATTCCATCGAGTTAACATATTTGATAAAAAGATAAATTAACTTCTTAACTTTTATTTGCAAAATAAGCATGCAATCTCTTGCTGAAATCTCTTTTTACTATTTACATCTCTTCTATTTGATACAAACAAAATAAATATATATATATATATATATATATATATATATATAGACCTCAAAATATATTATGGTTTATTTGCTATGTCCATTATTTTTCAAGTACAAATTTCTTCAGAAATCTTAAAATATAAATAAAAAATTATAAATTATTATAATTTTTTTCTGAATTTTTGGATGTATTTCCACAAGAACTCTTCTATTTTCTCTTTTTGACCTTTTGAGGGTCTTAAAATAAAATTTTACTTTATCAAAAAATAAATTCACATATGTTTTGTTGCACCCGTTCATGTACTAAAGTTGAGGTGCATTTCGCTATTTATTTTTCTTGCTTTTGTATATGTTTGATGCTGGGAAATGTCTGGCTTTTACCACCGTTTGGAAAAGGGGTTTTGAAGTGATTGCACAATTGCGTAGTGAATAAGCTCAGTTTTGTTTCTTTGTCCGGGGCACCTGAAACACGACAAAAGACTTCATAATCGGAGTCTTTTCCGTTTGTCTGGATTTCTTTTCATCCGTTGACAAACATTAGAGTGTGGCTTGAGCTTCTTCGATGATCCATCGCAAGATATGGTTGCATTGTATGTGCAATCGTTTACAGTCGCTGACCTCTTTCTTCCCAAAGATTCGTCCTCAGTCACGTTTTTTGGTAGACAAAGTTTGGTGTTCAACTCTTTCTTAGCCCTTGATCTGTTCACCGGTCACAAGGCATCGCCAGTGATCCAACCTATCTCTATAAGACAGCTAACTCGAGTACTGTTTTGATAGGGAAAACTTGAAAATTGATAATGTATCCATTTTTTTATAAAAAAACCCACATCATATCTAAGTTGAGTGGATTTAAAGACAAAGCATCCTTATGTTTATCATTTGTTAACTGGGGATTCGACTAAATGAATTTTGTAGAAGTAATTGATCTCTCTCATATTAATACTGCAATTACCTTATACAAGGACTACTTAAGTCATTATTATCATACTACAGGTTTCACGAGATGATAGTCACTATACATGAGCAATACCTAATCTGATACAGGAATTGGCCAGCACTATTTTATACTACAAGTGAGTGTTTGCATGCTCGCATCTTCTATTTAGTTTGTTCTCATTCAAACATATATAAAAGAATATTGCGTCACAATTACTACACCATTGGGAAAGTCATCAGGAGTGATGGCAAACAACGACTGACCTCTCCACGGAAGAAGAAGATGTGGGTTCAATCAACCGATATTCCCGTTTGGATGAGTGACGAGGACCACCTAAAGCTCTGGTCATTGTCGATGGAGACATTTGCCTCTGCCATGGGAGGAAACCAGGCTCCGTGGAAATCCACGAGAACTATGGACCCAATAGGATCCAATGATGTAATTCACGTGGAAAAAAACAAGAAGCTAAAATGACTTCTAAGTCACAGTTCTGGGTTCCCATCTGATCTCACAGCCTTCAGGGCAATCACCCTAACTACAGTATAGCACTTTCACTACTACCCAGTTTTTTCTTTTTCATGTAACACAGTGCATTTAATTGTTGTCATCTTTGCCGACACCAACATGTTCTTTTCCTCCTCACCTTTTTTTGGCCTTTGTACAAATGTATGTATTACTTCCCTATCAACTCTACCTTACTTGTGATGTGGAGAATATTGCTTGTTTGGTTTGAAGAGCCCAATTTAAACATGTAACCAATGCTTACGTATGTATTCCTTTGTCAGCAAAATTGTGCATGGTTTACACTGTAAAAGACTCTATTCATGTTAACGTACGCAAATATATGTAATGTTAAAACCTTACTTCATGGTTTTATTTACTGTAGATAATACATTCTACCACACTAGCTTAGTCGATTCCACTATAAGCTCAAAGCTCGAATGGGAGCAGTTAGTGCATACTCCACCGTCAATGAGGTCAATATTAACGATGCCAAAAAGTCTGCATATGTCTGCCGTCTTTCAACCGTGAAAAAAGAAACTCTTTTGAACCGAATATCGACTTGGGTCAAATGTCTTTTTTTTTTTGTAGTGTTACATTATATATATATATATATATATATATATAATATAATATAATAAAGTATGAACCTTTTTTAAATGTAAACTTTGTGAATCTACATTATGATTGCTAATTTTTCGTTTAACGATTCATATTGGCTAGTTAAGGATGAGTAGAAATAGGTAGTTCCTATGATACCAAGAAATATGATCAGGAAAAGATCCATATTTATAAAATTTATAGTTAGAAAATGATTTAGACCCAATATTTTTTACGTGTGTGTGTATATATATATAATTCATAACTATAAATATATTACCGACACAGTAGAACCTTCTCCTCAAGCAACAATTTTATATTAATTATTTAAACAAAGCAAATTTTATACATAAGCACCGTCAAAAACTAGTGAAATATTTCTTGTACACTTATTTGTGAATATTTAGCTGTGCCCACAGTTGACAGCACCATCTCAACGAGAAATACACATATTGGTATGGTTCTCAGAATCTCCGGTGCAAGCAAAGTAATAAAAAAAATACAAGTAACAAATTGATTAATTTAATTAAAGCACTTAATACAAAAAATTAATTAATTACCATAGAGGTAAAAAAATCTATTAAGGGTGGAATTCAAATGGCTCTGATTTTTTTTTTTTAAAAAAATTCTTTCATGCAATTATGCTTTTTTTTTATTATATACCCGCTCACCTTAGAAATATCCAAATGAGAGCCGGATTAGGTCAAATAATTATGCATCTTTCCTCGGCTAATACCTAATATAAGATCACATTTCATGTGATTCTCGACCATTTCTGACAATTGCTCAAAAACTAAAGATTAGAACTGGACTCCATTACTCATGAACTGGTGTCAACTGCTAGGCGATTTCGAGTTGACCCAAGTTGCATAAGATATATACTTCTTACCTACATGCAGGATAAAAATGATAATTATGCTGATCTCTTCTTTAAAAAATTATATTTTGAGAGCGCATAAAATTTTAAAAAAAATTTAAGACTGCCAAGTGCTGGGCTCTCCCAAATTTTTGGAGTCCAAATGATTATCAAGAGCATGAATTGAAGTATATCGATAAATTTTAGATGCCTAATAATTTAAAAAGAATAAGAATTCCCTCACTAATCTCAATAAAAGTAACATGGAGACACCAACAATGAAAGTGCAGCTGAAAATAGGTGCAATGAAAACACTTAAATATAAACATATTGTTCTTCTTATGATTAATAACCATATTATCATCTCTGATAGCATAGTAGTAAGACACCCACCAGATAAGAGCATGTAGGATGCACATACTGTAACGTCAGCCAATACGGCAGACCTAATTATTATTGTTGTTAATAAAATACCCACTTGCTTGTTGAAAATCACTCCCTTTCTCTCTACATATAGCCAAAACCATGAAGAGTAAAAACTTATTAGTATCAAAAAAAAAAAAGAAAAAAAGAAGCTTTAGTACTCGTTCTTGTTCTAAAAAAAAAAAAAAAAAAAAAAAAAAAAAAAAAGAAGAGACGGCCACACATCCATGAATTGGCATGGCTATTGGCATACCCCTAACCTCTGATTTGATCAACTTCCAGCAGTGCCCAACCAACACCACCATCTTCTCCCCCAGTTCGCCAATCAAAACACAAAGCCAACAAGAATCAGATCACACGGCCCTTTCCTCCCTCCCATTAAGAAAGAAAAAAAAAAGAACTATACATGTATGGTACTAATTTAAGAAGCTAAAAAAAAATGATCATGTCGATGTAATCCACCCGGGAAGAGGAGGGAGCAAAGCCAAGTGGTAGTGGCGGTGGTGTTGGTGGCCGGAGCGGAGCTAAAAACCAGCTATTGCCCGGCGGGGGCCACCACGTGACTCCACATACCCCCCCTTCATTTAACACCTTCCCCCTCCCGCTTCATCGTCTTTCTCCCCCTCCCCCCCTCTCACTGAATTCTCCTTCACCACCCCTTCAATTTACGTCACAGTCATTATCACCTCCTCCTTATGGACTCCGGCGACGTCCCCTCCGGGGGAACAGCTCTGCCGGAGGCGACTCCTGCGTCGCCCACCACTACCCATCCCAGCACTGCTAGTGCTACAGCTAGTGCTGGTGCTGATGCTGGTGCTGCGGGTGCGGGGGTGACGGTGGCTATAATCCCTCCGACGACATCTGCCGTGGTATCGGGAATGGCATCTACGGCAGCGGCTGGACCGTCGGCGGTGCCGCCGAGTCGGTACGAGTCGCAGAAGAGGAGGGACTGGAACACGTTCCTGCAGTATTTGAGGAACCATAAGCCGCCGCTGGCGCTGGGGAGGTGCAGCGGCGCGCATGTGATCGAGTTCTTGAAGTATTTGGATCAGTTCGGGAAGACGAAGGTTCATGATGTTGGTTGTGATTTCTTCGGGCAGCCGGCCCCGCCGGCGCCCTGCGCCTGCCCGCTCCGGCAGGCGTGGGGGTCGCTCGACGCCCTCATCGGCCGCCTCCGCGCCGCCTACGAGGAGAACGGCGGCCGCCCCGAGTCCAACCCCTTCGGCGCCCGTGCCGTCCGCATCTACCTCCGCGATGTCCGGGAGTCGCAGGCCAAGGCCCGCGGCATCCCGTATGAGAAGAAGAAGCGCAAACGCCACCCTCCGCCCGCCGCCTCCGAGACGACTTCGTCCTCTTCGGCTCCGGCGGCCGCCGGCAGTAGTAGCGGGGGAGGTGGCGAGGAGGACGAAGCGCCTGCGCCTGCGCCTGCCGGGGAGGGTACGTCGAGTTAAGGCTCAGGCGGGCTTTTTTTTCTTTTTTTATTTAATTTTACAGATTTTATTTTTTGAATAATTTGAAAAATAATTATTTCTTTCTTTGAAAAGATAAAACCATTGATTAAGGTTGATTAGAATAATTAAACATACATTTTTAGATGACTAAGATAAGACATGAAATGAAAAGTAGAAGCATTTGATTTTTCTTCTTCTCTTTGAAAAGGTGATCAAAATTGAGGTGGGGATGACATGAATATGTTCTATGTAAATGAGATTTCTTGCCTATATAATTTGTACTTCTAAAACTTTTGCAAGAAGATATATTTCATTTTCCTTTGATTGGAAGTTTAAGGAGGTTTACTATCATACATGAATTTTAATTTCTTTTACTTACATATTTTTGTTCTAGCTATTTAATTATGAAATGTGAACTCTACACTTTTATCAATTTTAGTGTGTGGATAGCACTTCATTTTTCATTTCTTCATCATTGTCATTTACTTAACCTCTAATTACTAATTAATTAGGTTGGTATTATTGTTTCTCATAATACTGCCGATTTAATTTCTCTTAATAATGTGTCTCTTTTCATATATCTTCATGCTGTTTATAATTAAATTACCTTCTTCTATTCAAGATCCTATTACTTGCTTTAACTACTTTCATTTTTGTAATTTAATTTTTGTTTATTTTTTTAATTATTATGAAAAATGCATGTCATATTCTTCACGATTGCACTCCTTAGCCCTTTTTTTTTATGTTTTCTATAATTCAGTTCATTGACAATATTGTTTACTTATATTATACAAAGGCTAAGAGCCTTTATTTTTTCTCCAAGCAACAAGGCTAGTGTTCTTTTTCCCAAGCGACGAAGGCTAGAGTTGTTTGCATGGGTTTCTGTTTAATCGATTTTAGTTCTATTTCATGAGTTACTAGTATTATAAAACACGTACTGTGAAGCATCAAGAAATCACTCAATTAAATCAAAAAATTCACTCTTACTCGGTTATATCAACCGATGTTCAAGAACTCGTGACTCAAACTTAAATTCATTTTATACAAGAGATAGTCGACTTTAAGTTGTATTATATATATATACATACCATAGCATATATGGATAGAATTATAATTAAGAGTAAAATTATTAAATTAAGTTAAAATAATAATTTGGAAACTATGATAATTAATTTCCATTTTTTCTACAAATGAATATTTTAGTTGTCTCATCTTTTTAATTTCCTCGTGATATCTACCGTTCTTAGAAATCATGTGTTTGATATTTTATGATCGGCTCATTGAATAGCGCCTAACGCGATTGGAGAAATAAGTCGTCACCAACTTCCTAATTTCATCGTCATTCGTTTTCCTTCATTATTGATCTGTCAAAAACTGTTAAATGTTCATGGAATTGATATCCCTGTGCTCCTTCCTTACTCATGAAGCACCCATTTTTTATACTCTTTAATAACTCAGAATAATAGAGATCTTCACACCCCCTTTTTTTATTACATTCATACAATTAATTTATAATATACTCTTTATATATA
>JAVDBV010049621.1:0-10784 GCA_032619315.1 Piper longum
AAACATACAGTGAAAATTAATATATATATATATATATATATATATATATTAATTTTCACTGTATGTTTTTTTAATTCGAACCATTACGGTTTGCTTTGGCCTAGCTGATGCCGACTCGCTGGAGGTGCCTAGACAAGCTGAGCTCAAACTTGGCTTAGCTCGACTAAAAATTGAACTTAGAGCTGGCTCGTCTGCCACGACTATTTAGTTCAGCTTGGATTAATTTTGCTCTTAGTCGAGGTTTGTTGAAGTACATTGAATGGAATGTGATGGAAGAAGATGCTAAAAGAAGGTTAAAGAGTGCCAAACTTCAAGAAGAGAAAAAAAATGTTGAGAATCTCAACAAATTATGTTATCACAACTTCGCTGGAAAAGTAAGCTCTTTCATTCTCTAATTATCATACACGTAAACTACTTCATTTCTGAGATCATTATTAGTATAAATTTCATAAGGAATGGTTTTTGCAAATGCTCGATGTGCACACACTTGCGCATGCATCGACGGTCATCGAGCGTACGCAAGACCGGTTCTTTCATAAGACCCTTACCAGATGGTTGAAGTTGTTAGTAGTGATTGCATAATTGTGGCTGATGCAAACCCTGTCTATTGTTTATTTGTTTGGTTAGCATTATACTTGTGAACGGTCTTAATTTCACCACTGTAGATCGGTAGATTGCACTGTCAAAGTAGGCATGAATGTAAAATCAGTTATCTTTAAAAGGTTGATGAGGCAATTTTTTTTTTTTTTTTTTGCACATGCGATCAGGACTTATGAATGATAATATGTATTGTTATCTCCTCAGAAAATAGACATGAAGGATGGCTGAGCATGAGAAATGATGGAGAAGCAGAAAACATAGTAATGATATGAAGAAATAGGACAACAAATAAAAGAACGGCAGAGATGGATATTGGATGCTTAAAAATTTCATTAGTACTTGTAAGTTAATTTCACATCAGCTTTATTCTCTATATCGACTGCGATTTGTTTATCAACTATGAATCCTTTAAGCTTGTGAGTTTTCTTTTAAAACAATTGTTCTATTTGTAAACGACAGAGTGATTGCTTCTGGTTTTAATTTTATTAGTTAAATGTCAAAATACCAAGTTTTTAATTGGACATTTTAATTTTCAGTTGTTGCCTGTGGATACTGCACATTTTATTGAGTCGGAGTTTGAGTATGTGAATGACAATCTGAAGAGATTTCTCCCATGTTTAATGCAAAACTCGCTCTTCTTTTTATTTGGTCAAAATGCTTTAGCACAACAAGGTGATTTTGAGGCCTCTCTGCCCACTCTGCTATTCAAGATGGAAGATCTGAGCATGGGTTTTTAGGTCAAGAAATACAACGATTCATTTACAGCGTGTTCATCATCTCCCAATATGGTTTCCTAGATAACTACATCTCTGCCTATTGCCACTGACCAATACAAGACGGATGACCTGAATGTGGGATAAGTTGCTATTCAGAAAGGATCAATGCGGCAACATGAGGGAGTGTTTTGCTTAACCTGTTTATTTGTATCGCACAGGAGATTGCGCTTGTTCATCTTTTAAATAAGTTTTTGTTCTTTTCCTATGATGTTTTTGGCTCTTTTCCTTTTTTTGGAAACAGTTATATCAGGCGTTTCTTGATCAAAATAGCAAAGGCTAACAATAATTAATAACAAAATTGAAAGAAGGGGAAAATAACCAGATGAGTTGTTGACTCTGAGACGTGAAGAATTGGTTGTTTCCATGTTTTTTTCTTTCATTTCTCAATATATTGTGATAACAAAAGATATTTATAAGAATTTTTTTGTGTGAAAGAAATTAAAATTGTGTTCATCAAAATACTGTAATTTTAACCACCCTTCCCCTCCTCATCTATTCGCCCCTACTTTTTTTTGTGTGTTGGGAGCATCCAAATTTGCTTCACCCTCACATTTAGCACTAAATATCAACTACAGATCCTGCTTTTAGAAAATGATCAATTATAACCCTTTTCTTTTAGAAAATGATCACTTATACTCCATATTTATTAAAAAAATAATCACTTATAGTCCCTTAATTCTAACACTTTTAGAAGTAGTTAAATATTGATGACATAACCGAATTTAGACCATGTTTTAACTTAATGATGTGGCAAACATGGACACATTTTCAGGAAAATATATTTTAACACGATTGTTTTTAATTTTTTTATTTTTTCAATTAAATATAAATATATAAACTCTAAAATTAATATTAGTATGTGGTTAAATATTGATGATTTGACAAAAATAACTTGATAACATTGCTAATTAGTAGTCGTCATCAAGAAAAAAGATATTTTAATATTATTTTTCAAAAATTAAAAATTACTTACACCCTTGATATGACATAATTACTTGATATTAAAGTAAATTTTTTCTTGATGACATGTATGAGTTTGCCATCTCATCAAGTTATTTTTGTTAAATCATCATTATTTAACTACTTACTATCAACATTAAAGTTTACCTATTTATATTTAATTAATAAAATAATGTTAAGAAAATAGAGTTAAAATATTTTTTTTCTATGATGTGTTTGAATTTGTCACATCATCAAGTTAAAACATGATCTAATTTTAGCTACATTATCAATATTTAATCACTTAGTAATGGTGTTAGAATTGAGAGTATGTAAGTGATAATTTTTTAAAAGCAAGGGGTGTAAGTAATCGATTTCTAAAAGTAGATCTTGCAAGTGATCATTTTGTTAAAGGAGATGGTGTAAGTGTTATTTTGTACTAAAAGAGGTATTGCAAGTGATATTTACTCTAATTAATATCCCATTTAAAAGACACATCATTCTGTCCAAAAAAAATAATGGTTCGTTCTTTCCTTTCATTCTAGATCGGGAGGGATCTTTTTTACGCTCAACTCTCAAGGCCACTCCTCACCTCCTCATGTGCTCTTCCTCAAAGAAATTCAAAATTATTAGGCTGCAAGTAGTCAAGTAGGTAATAGTTTTAAAACTCGTTTTTAACTCAAAAAACTCCTCGAATTAACTCAACTCCAAAGCTTCTCGAGTCAAACTTTATGGATAATGTTGAGTTTCCCTCACTCATTCGCATTGAAAAACTCAATTGTCATTTTTTTGTTTTTCGATTATCGCACTAAAGGTTGGGATTTGGTATGCCGATGTGTGATTTCGTCCTTTGTTATAGAAGTTAAATGAATTGGCCTCTAGAATTCTGCTCATATTTTTCTATATAAAGGAGAATTCTGATGTTAGAACAGAATAAATTCTCTTGAAAGCTTTTGAGCACACTTGGCTCATACAATGAGAGTTTGGAGAAGTATTCATCATCTCAAGTTGAAGTAGGGGTCGTCATCTAAGGTGTGAGGTTGATCTAATTTTTAATTGAGGTGTATGTTAGTGTTCTAAATTTCTCATATATTTGTATTCTTAAGAATTGGATTTTTAGAACTTGTTATTGGTCTGATTTGGGATTAGGAGAGTTTTTTTTCGATGCTTGATTGTAAGAGATTTCTTAATCAAAGTTGATCAAGTAGGTTGGTTTTATTTTTTCTAAATTGGGAGAAAAGTTTCCATCCATTTTTTTCTTGGTGTCTCTTATCCGTCTTATATTTGTTTTCATATCATCTTGAGGGGAAATTATTTCAGGGTTGCTTCCGCTAAAGTGTCTATTTTCCAACAGATGACTCCATACTAATCGATTTTATAATCGACTCCCGTTTTTATAAATCACCCTAAGTCAAGTCAAAAAAGTTATCAAAACATATTATTTTTCTTTTAGCTTAGCTAAATTAATATTTTCAAGTAATGCAAATCATATATATTTATCAATTTCAATGGTTAGAAGATCAATATTGTGAAACTCGTGATTTTCGTTTAATAGTTTTATTTTTGGTTTGGTCTTAACACAATTCAAGTTGTTTCCCTGACAATTTTTGTTGTGTACGAGCCATTACTTTAGTCTCCCCGAGTACTTAGAGCTACCAGGCTAGACCCTATGTCGTCTCGGCCCTTATTTTCAATTTATATTTCAGTTGAGTTTGTTTAGGTCTAGGACAAGTTTCTCATGATGCATAGATTGGCTGTCGTGTACTTAGAACCATTTTCAGACGATCCTAGCCCTTGCGGGACCCATGACACAGTTCCTGAGGTCACTCCAACCTCCTTAGGGTGTAAACCCTAAGTGTGCGTAGCTTGGTTCTAGTGCAAGGGTGCTGAGATCATGGCTTGGAAAAATGCAAAATAAGTGTTTCTGGTGGTGGCTTTAGTGCTTGCAATAGCCTACCACCCATTTTCCCTAATTTTGTCCCCTTGTGTAGGTATCATTTGCACCCCATCTTTTGCACATTAATTTTTTTATGCGCTGGCTATGTCTCAATAAAATATTAAGCTAAAATAACCCCAGTAAAGTCTTGAGAAAAACCCCTAACTGTCATGTGTATGTTGCATTTCTTGTATGTTTGGTTATATTTTGTGTTTGTGCTCCTGGTCGGGGCCCTTAAATGATTTTTTAAAAAAAACTGTAAAAATTATGTAAGGATAGAATAATTTCCCACTATCGGCATGTAAATTTTGGGGTTAAGAAATATTTCAACCAGACCTTAGGTAGTGTCTCAATGGCTCCTCTGTAGAATTTTAGGAGCATTGGTCTAGTAGATCATTAGGTAGGAATTTTCCAAGCCAACTACGTCCCGCCACCTCTAGAAAGGCCTTGACCAATGCCTACCCTTCCCAAGCCCACTATAGCATAATAATTACATTGGCTTTGGACCTGATCTTTAATTGGGCTAAAGTCCATAGTGTTGGCTACCCTTTTATCGAGGCCCATTTAGTGCCTTCAAGCCTATGAACTTAGTAAACCTAGAACACTCTTATCAACACCTTACCCAGAGCTTAGTGGGACATCTTTACAACGTTGACCCATGGGCCAGTACTTGGTAGTTTTTATACCAGACCATTAGTGTTAAGGTCCACTTATCCAAATTTCAGCCCATTTAAATACTATTTGGACCGATCAAAAATTCGTCCAATTAAACCAATTTTACGAAATCCTAAGTATGAGACATTTTACTAAGTGTACTTGCAACACCAAACCATAATTTAGATAATCTAATGAGGTTTAGCATTTCACTAAGCCAGATAATGAACTTAAGTAAATTATTTGGGTCATACATCTCTTTATATAATATGCGAAGTGTTTTATCCAAGTTAGGATGAAGAGCTCGACTCATGTAGGTTTGTAGGGCTCTTCTGCTTCATCTTCACTTGACACTATGAGTGAGGTTTTCACCGACTTTTAGACATAGGATGGAGTTGGCGACGGTCATTTAGTTAAGTTTTTCTACAGTTTCATAAAACTTTAAGGATGAGATCTCTTGATGGTTTTCTAATTGAAAGAATCAAGAAGCCTTTGATATAAGCCCCCTACCTAAGCCTACTAAATAAGTATATTAGTTTTATGGTTTTTACAAATATGAGAGTGAGTACTATGGGTACGTATAAATTGAACTAGTACTCCTTTATACCATAAAATAGTGCAATGTAAGTAGGGTATTGCAAATGCAACACGTACCTGAAAATCGTGTTGCTATCATTGTTTCAAGCCACCTGAGTATAGTAGCAGATGATATATGAAGGATGTGGGGGTGTAAGCGTAAGTATGTATGTATGTAAGTATGAAGCTATTGATTTGATCCGGCATGTCTTATGATATTCAGCCATGTCAATCAAAGCTCAATGCCTTGTGTTGTATTTTGGATGTTTCAAGATTTCTCGTGAGTATTAACATACTCATATGCCATTATTATGTTATCAGTATTTATTTTTGAACCAATAGTCAAACTTGTTTGATTACTAACAGTTTTCCTATATGTATGTAAGTGTGTGTGCATGTTAGTGACTGGTAGATGTGTATGGATTGAGAAACTCATGGCGGAGGATGGGACCACATGTTTGTTTTGTGCTGAATGTTGTAGAGCGCCTTTGTAATTGGATTGTACAACATATGTATTTTGGGATTATGGGACTTATATATTTGGGTACAATAGGCATGTGATGTATGATCTTGTGGGCTAGTGCCCTAAAGCCTATGGTGGTGTACTTTATATTCGTGTGGTCTATGACTTATTATTGTATTGTCATTATCATCGTGTAGGGTGTTACCTTAATGACATTCTAATGATTGTTTACAGGGTGTGTAATCCTCAATATCCTGGAACATGATGATGAACAATTAAGGTACATGAAACATATTTGGTTACAGATGTGTGTGTGACAAAGAAATGTGGACTAGATGAGATTGTGTTTGATGCCCCGGCACACGATGATGTAAGTGAACATTTACATGCATTAAGTTTGATCATCATCTAAGAATAAGTTACCTAAGTGAGGTTCGAACTAAGCATAATAACCAGATAATGTATCCACATTATGAAATCTTCAACCTCTTAAGTTGACTGAGGGTGTTCCCCTCATCTAGCTGGGAGTAATCATTGCATCTATAAATTCACTCTCTTAGTTGCCAAGGAGGTGCTACCTCTCCCATGACTCAAAATGCTTATACTACGAGCCTTAACTATAAGAGCCTTCCTATTATCGTAAGATCAACATGCATTGGATGAAAACCCCATCATGTTACTGTCTTAAGCCTCCTTGAAGGTTGAGATCCGCTTCGGTAAAGTTTGTACGCCGATAACCAAATAAATAGCTTTCTAAAATATAACATCAATATTCGGTTTGTTCTATGAGCCAACTTTGGGAGTTACAACTTGGTATTAGAGCTGACTTCTTGGATTATTAAAATGTCTAACCTTTAAAACATGAAGTGTATGTTACACATGTTCTATAGTACAGTAAGATTGTTGTGCTGCTATATGTTTGGTATGTTTGTGGTACATTATGTTATTGTTATCCTGTGAGTCGATCTATAGACTCACTGGCAGGTATGTTTTTACTTCTTGTGTATTTGGCTTTTATCTGATTCAGTTACGAGCTTTTACACGAACATGTATGTATGGTATGGATGGAGATCAACCCTTCCATTTAAGAAGAACTAGACTAAGTAGAAATAGTGGTAATTATGTGAAAAGATTAACTAAAACTCTTATGATAAATAGGTTTAGCTGCACTTAGAGTCTTGCTATAAACATACGAGGAGATGATGGAACCAGATATTTATTTAATAGTGAATATAGGAAATGATAGAGAGAACCATCTTCCACTCTCTTCTCTCTCTGCTTCTTTTGTTTCTTTCTCTCTCTCCCTTTTCCCTCTCTATTCTCTTATGTTTTCTTCATTGCTCCCTTTGGATATCCCGCTTCATCTCCTCACCTTTCCTTATTACGTCTTAGAAGAAATTGTATGAAAGGATATCCTGAGAATGCCCCCATGTAAGATTGAGTGATTGGCAAGACATTGTTTTGGACTTCGTTATATCTATATGGTTATGTATTTCCCATGGGAATAATAGATCTGCCCATTAGTGAAAAGATAAAATAGCAAGCATAGACTAAATATACAATTTTGAACTTGGGTATGCATAAACCATTCATTAATAGGGCCGAGATGATAGACTAGTAACCATGTGAGGTAGAATATATAGCAAGTTTATCCACTGGATTTTGGAGAAAATGTAGAGAGTAGTACATGAGGAAATTCTCAGGATGTATCAGCAACCAGAGGTTAATAGTGGACTCATTTCCAATAGATCACCATGACAACCACCTTTGATTGTAGATCAATGGAGGTAGTTGGGTCGTAGAATGCATAGACATAAAGGAGATGATATGACATGTATAGTATTGCCTATAACTTAGAGTGTAGGTACACACTAGGTAGACCTACAATATAGGAACTAAGGAACTAGAGTGAGTTTATGGAACCCTTGTCTGTTAAGCATGGTTAATCGTAGTAGTTTGGTTTGGAGAATCTTGACATGTGTGAGGATAGTTAGGAGGTATTGGCGGCAGTATGAGAGTGATAAGACATTCAGATAGCCATGGTAAAAAATAAACCAAGATGGATAGATAACTTATGGGATAATAGAATTCGATAGTTGGTCATCTTGTATTAGCTTGCAGGTTAACAAAGTAGCTTGACTGCTGTCCGAGCAGCTCGACCACCGTCTGAACCACTATCCAAGTAGCTCGACTGCCATCTGAGTAGCACAACCACCATTCGAGTAGCTTGATCGCGGTCTGAGTAGCTCAACCACCATTCAAGTAGCTAAACCATCTCAGTGATGTGACCAAAGTCGAGCAGGTATGCTGCAGGTCTAGCGGTAGGATAAATGAGTGCACAGTAGAGTACTATAGTTGCATGGAAGAAGCAAGAATATAATAAGGCTATATGAAAAAACCTATAAGAAAGGGAATACGACTTGGAAAAATGACTAGTAATTAATTAATAAGAAATAAAGATCTACATAACATGATTGTATGACATTGACTATACTAGATTTGAAAAATGAGATAAGTAATATTGTCAGCTTAATAAGACGATATACAGGTAGTAAAGAGTTTAGCATCCAATTAGACAGACAGATGATGATCAGAGTAGTTAGGCCAAGGTCAGAGATCCAAATCGCCTATACTGGCATCTAGTTGGGAACCCAACATTAGAGATGCATGTGTGGAGTATTATATAGTTTCATGGTGTGCACCTTTGTTTTGTAGTAGCATCTGCATGACTATTTTATAGCCCTACTTGTGAGTCTACTAAAGTGGTAGTAGCTAAGTGCATCGAGATAGAGTACCATAAATCAACATTGGATGACTGGTTACAAACACATACGAAGGGATGAGACACTAATCCAACCTGGCTATGTGCTTCCATTGACCTGAAGTGAGATAGTGGTTCCTTGGAATGATTGTTCCCCATCTATTAGAATGTATGTAACTGGTACTCAATTTGTAAACACTTGTCTATTGTTTACTAATTAGCCCAGACCTCCAGGAACCATCCTTCAAGATGCTTACATTGTGGTTTTATGATGGCCATATCTACAATAAGTGACAATAATGATACTTCGGAATGGACACTACCTTGACTGTCTATGATTTTATACCCTCTTATCCCTGTTTATACATTTCTCATTACGCAGGTTTAGGTGATGACATAGTAGTTATACATCATAGATGCCTCCTTTGGTGGGCACCTTTTAAGCTCCCTTATCACACCATACAGATTGCACCTTTATAATACTCAATTTTTTCGGGCCAATCTTGATACCTTTGTTGCATAGTATCCCTTTATATGACTTGATATGATGCGAGTCCAACTTGACCTCTAGACTAGCTCATGTTTTGAGGTATACAAGATAGGATTTGTTCAATCACCTTTCCATATGAGCACACTTGCACTATATCTATCCTTCCTAGGAGAAGGCAAGCACGATTACATACTCTAGTTACATATACAAACACACGTGTGATATATGCCTTCAAAAATTCCACACTCACCTTCGAGGGTTGTACGCCTTATTTATGGTATGTTTCCTTAACAAGTGTGATTGATAGTTGTAACTAGATGTTACGACAGAACAATGCATTTTGCAACTAGATGTTATGACAGATTTTTATACCGTGCGTGCTTGGCCATTTATATGTATCTTTGTGGCATGTAGCCTTTGAGTGATTACCCCCTTCAGTAAATTCTACGGGAGGTTGTAAAAACCAGGCTTTTTGCCCAACGGCTTTAGTTTTGGTTTTGACTTAACCCCGATAGAGCTGCTTGCCTAGCTCTTATTGTTGCATGTGTATGTACTAGTATAGTACGTGCAAGCCATGGCCTTAGTCTCCCCCAGTGGCTGGACACTAAGCTGTCTTGGCTCTAATTTTTTGTTTTTATTTGAGTCAAGTCTAGTCAGGTCTAGAACATTTTTGTCATGATGTCTACATTGGTTATCGTGTGTTTGGAACCCTTTGTGGACAATCCTAACCCTAGTGTGATCCACGACACAGTTGCCAAGGTCAGGCCTGCTACCTTAGGGTGCGAACGTTAAGTGTGCAAAGCCTGGTTCCAACGCATAGCAAAATGCATGACTAGGGGTTTTGGTACTGGTGGAACAGCACCAGGAGAGTGCTTTCTGCAGAGCCCATGCCTTGCTTCTGCCCAACCATGTCTTTGACATCAGTGGACCATGTTGTTTGTGTTCCGAGTCAAAGAGGTCAGCGCCCTTGCTCTAGGAGGGCACCTTCACATTGGATGCTTTACTCTAGCCTATAAATACCCCACTTTTCTCCCCATTTCTGTAAAACCCGTGATTCGAGTCACGATTTTATAGTCGTTAGCTAATCGGTTCAGCCGTCAGTTCGAGTTGAGTGTATTTCAGAACACGTGTACTGAACCGATGCCGGTCACGTGTATGAGATGTGAGGGTAATGTGTAGCGAGGAAGTGATGATAATGAGATGAATGAGCAGAGAATGAGTTATCAAAATGCATGAGAGCATACAGTTGACGATTTTAGATTTTTTTCATTTTGTGACCGTAGAAATAGTTTTAGGCCGTTTACCGCGTTAGGATGCGTTATGGGATAGTTTGGGTGGGTTATTAGTTATAGAGAATGTCATTTGGATGTTATGTGTTTTATTTTATTTTATAGGATTTTTCCTGATTTTTTTAGATTTGTTTTAGGATTTATTACGAGTTAGTTATTATTTTTGACTCGAGACGGACTCGAGTCAAGTTTTATTAACGAAATTACCACCCAACGTGTTTTTCTTTCTCTCCCGATATTTTCCCACTTTTTCCAAACCCTACCCAGCCGCCGCCCGCCCGCCGACCGACGCCGCCTAGC
>JAVDBV010049622.1:0-10236 GCA_032619315.1 Piper longum
TTTGGCCTGGGAAAGGCCAGATCTAGCCGGCATCTAGATTTGGCCGACCAGAAAAAAAAATGAAATTTTTTGTGAACTTACGATCTGATCCGACCCCGACCGGCCACATCCGATCGCAGGCAACCATGTCTGACCACCCGAGGACCGTATTTGGCAACCCGGGGCCAAACAAGGCACCCCGGGGCGGCGTGGTTGCATCTGGCATTGTGGAGGAATTTATTATTATTATTATTATTATTATTATTATTATTATTATTATTATTATTATTAAAATAGATCTGAGTCGTCCTTGAAATTGAACAGAACAAACTTGCGGAAGAAAAAATTTTCTACTCGAGGCCTGAGGAAAACTTTACCAATATATATATATATATATATATAACCTGCAGTCACCCCGATCTGGTAGAGATCTATTTTCTCAAAAAAAATAAAAAACTTCCCCTCCCTTCCATTGCAATCCATGTTGCTGCCACAGCCGACGCCCTTGTTGTCCGCCATCTTGGTGCTCCTCGTAGCCGCCGAAGCCCTCGCTGTCCTCAAAGGTGTGGGCATGGGCGCTGTGAGGAGGGTGCAACAGAGGGCGGGGCCGAAGGCAAGGACGTGGCGGAAGGCGGGAGCGCGGTTGAGGGCACAGACGTGGAGGAGGGTGCAGGCACGACGAAGGGCCCAGACACGGACGGGGGCTCGATTGAGGGTGTAGGCGCGGCGAGGAGGGAGGCGTGGGCGGAGGTGAGGGCATGAGCGTACCTGAGGGCGCAGGCGTGGCGGAGGGCGTGGGCGGAGGCATGGATGCGGCAAGGAGTGAGGCGTGGGCGGAGGCAAGGGCACGGTAGATGGTGTGAGTGCGGCTGACGGCGAGGCAGGGGCTTGGCGTTGGAGCACAACGGCAGCGACGTGGATAGTAAAGAGGGAGGAGAGGAAGTTTTTATTTTTTTAAAAAAAAATCGATCTGAACTAAAATGATCGGGTTCATGCATGAAATTTTATGCTGTCAGCTCGAAGTTTCTTTCCTCCAAAAAAAAAAAAAAAAAAATTTCTGCTCATAAAAACAATGCTTTCTTGATCCCTAGTTTCTGGCAGCTACAATTTCTGATAACCTTCTTCTATGATATTGATGGTCCTCAACCGAGAGTAGATCCTCAAGCAACTTATCATCTAAGTAGTCTATCTCAAACACTTCCTTCCCTCCTCCATAGCTAGCACTGATCTCTAAGTTCCGACTTGAAGATGACACCGACGAAGAAGAAGAAGAAGAAGAAAACGAACTGGTTGAGAATCCAAATGAAGAAATACTGGTATTGGGCATGATGGTTGTGATCCTGCCCAAATGCTCTCGTGGGAAGTTGAGAACAGCCAAGGGCCCGCGCAGGGAGAACGCCACCTTGTCGTACGCCCTCACCGCCTCCTCCGGGGTGCTAAAGGTGCCTCGCCAGAGGCGGCCGCCCGTTCTTCTCGAGTCGCGGATCTCGGCAGCGAACCTGCCCCACGGCCGCCTCCTCACGCCTCTGTAATGGACGTTGACGCTGCCGTCGTCGACTTCTGGAGCACCTTCTCTAATTCTATTGCCAGGTTGGACGATATCTTCCATTGTTGCACCGAGAATAGCCAGTGGGGTTGTTTTATAATATGTAAACAAAAGGAAGTAATGGGTGCTCGACGTCGTCATGGAGTTGGCAAATTGTAAGAGGGGAATAAGGGGTCGTAGTAAGCAGGGCGTACTGCATGCTGGTCAAAGGTGACGGTGTGATGATCCGGATGAGTGGGTGCCGAGCGGGGTGTAAACGAGTCAAATTTGCGAGTTTTTTTTGTTTGGTTTAGTTCGTACTTATTAATTTTGTAATTAAGAAAATATTTGACTCGAAATAGATAAATTCGTTGAATAACGAACAGAGCTTGAGCAAAGGAGTATTTTGCTCAGCTCAGATCGAATGTCAAATTTGATATGTTTAAACTTAAAAAAATGTTCGGTTTGACTTGGCTCGTAAATATTATTAAAGTCACATTGAACTTATATGATGTTTAAAAAAATTTTAATCCTATATAAGTCAAGACATAAATATTCGCTAGTCTCGACCTCAGCTCGAACAAAGCCCAAACACTATAAATTTTGGATAAGTAAGGCTCGGCTCATTTACGTTAAAGCTCAGCTCGACTCATTTTATATCAAGTCAAATTCAAGCACGCCCCTACACGGCTCGTTTACACCCTTAATGTTGATTAGGGTTTATTTTAATTTTTTATGTGAACATTTATAACGCCATCCCTTGCTGATATAGTCCCTAATGACGTCATGTTTACACATGTCATCGGCCAAACATATACACGTGTTGCTTACCTAAATTTTTTAAAAATGGTTTTTTTGGTTGAAACGAAAAAAGAAAATGCTTGATATATTTCTATAATATAAGATGTAAAAACTTATATCATATCGAATGTGGTATAAAATTTCTCATGACAACATAAGATGTTATCGAATGTAAAATAATCTGAAATTAAAAAGTAGGCCAAAAATATTTATTTAAAAAAAATTAGGGGAGGCAAGATCTAGCCACCCCTAAATTTTTTAAAGATTTTTTTGCTATTCTTGGTTAAAAAACTCCGTTTATTTTGATTTTCCTTTATGCAATATATTTGCTTGGGAAAAAAAACCTTGGATGTGGTATTGTAAAGTAAAAATCAAATTATATAATAATTTAACCTCTATTTCCCTCCCCACATTATTTTATATCATGACCCCACATAATGAGGGCCCATTAGGAGAGTTTTGTGGAGGCCGAATTAATTGGAATTTGCAGGCAAAAAAGTTTTGCTTGGGAAACAAGTGAAGATAATTCTTCATTGACTGGATCAACCAAGGAGAGCTAGCAAGTAATTACTTTTGGAGAGGCAAAGAAAACGTTTGAAGAAGGAAGCGTAGGAATGGGTGGCTCAGAGTCGGTGATGACGAGAGTCATGCCCCAGTCATGGCCAAGTCTTTTGACTCCCCTCTTTGGGTTTCCCGTTTGTGAGAGACATAACTACCATGCATGGGGATTGATTTGGTCTCACTAATTCTGCTTCATGTGATCGTAGATGATGATATATTATGTATATCTGGGTGTTTCTAGAACTCTGGTCGGTTAGCCCATTTTTGACTGCTGAGAAGCTTGCATGGAGACAGTTCTACCGCCTGCGGCTTTCTTTGGTCTCTCGTCATTATATTTTCGCTTCATTTTTTTTGAGGTTAGTTTGTTATGATACATACCTAAGATGCTTTTTTGTAATTTGATGACTTTATACGTCGTGGGTCTACGATGTGTTGGTTTTATGGTACTTAAACCGAAAGCATTCTTCTCTCCCTCATACCTTATAAGCTACGTACATGTACACAAAAGCTGGTACGGGTGTTGAGTGGACCATTTTGTAGTAGTTTTTGTCGTTCATTTAGTCTGTTTTTGGTTTCCTTAGCTAGCTTATCCTTTTATATATCCCCTTGGAACCATTGTTACCAGCGAAACTCCAAATCCTTCTAAGAGTCGCTTGTTCTGTAGCTACCTGCAGCTCGTCGGTTGATATATTTTCACTTTTGTTACCTGTAAGTTCTAAAAATGACCTCTTGAGTGGATCATCATTCATGCAGGCAATTTATAAATTGTAGATATAGTTTCAAAAAAAAAATATGAAATACATTTAATGGTACATTAGTAAACTATCTAGTAATTAAGAAACAATCTAGCAGAATCGCAGGAATGGGGCAATGAACTTTTGGGATCAACATTAGTAGCTTTCCCGAGCTCTTGAGTCTTAATGGAAAAGACGTCCAACCACATGCGAATATATTGTTTATGCACTAGCGTGCGCGTATACCTCGGGCGTGAACAATGCCATGCTGCCGGATCTCTTGCTCTATCTACCAATAGTTTGAACTTGTGAGGCTCAAATATTGTAGACTTAAGCTATTGTTCGTGGATTCTTAGCTGTACGCTTGTATTTTTATTTCCCCAATATTGATGGTGAAAATTTTGACTTATTATATGGAAGAGAGGTCAATATTTATGTATTGGCTAAATTATCTCGTTAATTTGTGTGTTAACATTGTTTTTTAGTCTGTGATTGTGTTGGTAATTTATTCTAAATTTCTTAACAATTATTTAAAAAAAAAACAATTTTGCCCATTGGTAGATTAAGGGGGTATTCTAACTCCACTCTTGATTATGGCACTATGCAAAAACAAAAAAAGACTTTCTCAACTTCTTCTCCACATTATTTTTTGCCATGAAAGAAACTATTGATTTTTTTTATATTTAAAAATATTTGAAAGTGAGCGTGTATTAATTTTCTAACTTTCACCGGTCTTAAAAAAAAATTAATCTTAAAACGTGGATAAAAATCGAATGGAGAAAAATAAGTTGGAAAAAAAGCTACTCCACAATTTTTGTGTGTCATAAAAGTTGGAGAATTAGCACTTGTTAACCTTCAAAAAATTCCAAATACAGAAAAAATGACGACTTCTTCTACACTCCAACAAGTAGCGCAGAGAAGTGTGGAGAGATAAGCGTTATTTTTCTGACGGTAAAGAAAAACCAATTTTTTGGAAGCGTGGTGGATTGTATATTCTTTCCTCCACGATAGTATAGTTCAGAATAAAACAAAACTTTTGATTTTTGGGGTGTGAAGATCACTTTGATGTCATGTTAGCTACAAGTTCTCGCCTCATTGTATTGAAGATAGGGGTGGGCGCGGACATCTGAGTTACTAAATATGATCGAAGTCCGAAGTATACCCGATTAAATTTGATCGATCAAATTTGACTGAATAAAAACAAACTAAAAATGAACATTTCTTTGTCCAATATTTTATATCAATACCTTAAACATAGTGAGGTTAATATTATACTCGATAAAAATTTCAAATCATGATATACATTAAAATTAATTAAATTTATAAATAAAATTGATAATTAATATCTAAAATAGCCCAAAATGACTTCTATAGAAAAAAAAAATAAAAGTCATCTTCATATTTAAGAATTTCGAAAAATATATTCACATCAACAATTATATCAAACAAGATAAAAGCCATCCTTATATTTAGAAATGTAAAACAATACATTCACATCAATTATTATATCAAACAACTTACTATATAGTTAGAATGCTATTAATTAGTATCATAGTTTACTAAATTTTTAAAATTTATCTTGTGCACATTTTTAAGTCAAATAAAAGATAATCAATGTGTAGAAGCTTAAAGTAATCTTTGATATTAAAATGTAGTCTAATATTACATATACTTCTAAGACAAATATTTTAATAGTTGATTCTTCACCCAATGTAGCTCACATACATGAAAAAATATACAAAAGAGTATATTTTATAAATATTAGAAGAGTAGAAATTAAATATAATATTCTCACATGGTTATTATAGACATTAAGATGTTGGAGTACGAACCTAATCAACACAATCATTAATATCTTCCCATCTTTTAATGTTCATTGTTCCACACAAATTTGATGAAGAACTTGATTGTTTCTCTACAAGTAAAAAATATAGTATCAAGAAAAGAACATATGTTAAAAAATATATCAAAAATAAAAAATACATCGATATAAAATAAGAATTACTTTTATGTTCACTTCTCAACCAATTTTGGGTATGTATTAAAGCTTTAAATGTTTTTGGGCTCAAATGATTTCTAGTTGAACCAATTATTTGTTCTCCAATATTAAATATCGATTTAGAGGCGACAATTGACATAAAAATAACTAAAACATCATGAGCATTTTTTTTCAAAATATAATATTTTACTATATTCAATCATATCAAATTTTTTATCTACTCCATCCACAAAAAGAATAGTTGGTTCATCTAAATAATTATTCAAATCAATTTGTATTGGCTCTTTTAATGAGCATGCTATAATCAATTTGCTTACTCCCTACAATTTCTTATTTAGGTCTCCAATATAATAAACAATTGATGAACTTTTAATTTCAATAGAGAACTTGTTTGACATACATATAGCCATAGATTTCACATCAACCTTATTTTTTGAATTTTTCCATTGTAATATAAATTTCTTTATTCGAATGTTTTAAAAAAAGTGATTTTAATTTATATGCTAATCGATACGAGAGACACTAAGAAAAATAAAAGGTATAACGAATATATAAATGAGATATTAGTTGTTTGTGAGAAAAAATAATATTTATAACGAAAAAATAATTAGAGAATAAAATAAATATGAGACAAAAAATAATTTTCTATATTAACCTTTCGACCATAACTAATTTGACGGTAAACGACCAACTTTTTGCTCAATGTTAAGTGGACGGACATGGATAATGCCAGTCCGATGTTCGACTGACTGATGGCCACCCCTAATTGTAGTCACAATTTCTCAAATTTGCGTCATTCCATTTATGTGCCAACTTTTTTTGTTTTAGAATTTCTTTTCTATATAATTGATCTCTAAAGCTTTCTTCTATGCATGGGGAGGGCCATGGACAATATTCCTTTCCCGAAATGCATGCAGGTAGTACTTGCATAAATAGTTCATTATGTTCATCATTATGCATTTAAGTTCATTATACTCATCATAATGCATTTAAGATTTTCTTTCCATCAAATTGGTGATCATCAAACTTGGTGTATAATGATTTTACATTTTAAATAATAAGTCTAGATTGATCATAATTAAATTGTAACTAATTTTAATTTATGAAATGTGAAGATTCAGTATTACTATTAGGTTTTTTATTACCAAACAAAAATCAGTATGCAATAGCACTCACTCAAACCTAATTAATAAGCTTTGATTAGCAAGTTAGCGTGACAACCCAACTTAATTGCAAATCCATGGATCTAATTAGTCATTTCTTCAAGTTCTCATCCAAAGTTGATCAAAACCTAAGTCATTTTTAAAAAGTAGTTACTTATAATCAAAGGTCACAAAAATATTTATGTTAGTATATTAATTTCCCTACCCTAAAATATTAAACATGGAACTCATTATTAAAGATTTCACAGTACTCTTCATATTCACAGCTTCCTCATTCTGAGCTGACAACAACGTAAAAAAGTTTGGAGAAAAAAGAAAAGAGTGATACGAGGCAATAAGCATCAATTTTTATTCCTCCACTTGGGCAAATATACACAGATAAAGTCTCTATCTAACACTTCAAAGTGTTAATACAGACCGAATAAAAAGTCCGGCAAGTGTCATCATCTGAGATCCAAAAAAGTTGCCCGGGTTCAGTTAACCGTTTGAAGGATTGACTCTTAGGCATATAAAACACAAAACGCCTCTATCTTTGTAGGCCTTATTATATATACTACTATGATCAGAAGGTGGCACTATAATGGGAAAACGATATTGCCTTTAGGGCCAGTTGATTAAATTTTATTTGGATATCAATAGAAAATGTTAAATTCTGTAATTTTTTTGGCTATGGGAAGGGAAAACTAGGGGCGGGCAATGCCTATAAGCCAGAATAAGCTTGCGGCAGATGTTGCTTGCAACTAGCAACTTCATTTTTTTTTTGTTTATTTAATGCATGGACAAGTTGCTTATAGGCATGTAAGCGTGATCTAGTTGACCAATTAACCGAGCCAACTAAAATCAAGATAGAGAAAATTGAGGAAAATTTTTGTGGTGCACATAGTATTTTTCGTGAATTTTCTACGGGATGTATTATAATAATAAAAATGGGCACAAATGTGTCCTATATATGAGTAATTGTTTATGCGGTTACAAGGATGAATCTGAAATTAATTTTTTTCTTTCGTTGTTTTCATTAATTTAAAAAAAGAACTCATTACCTCATTCTATTTAAATGAATTGTTTTTTTTCCTCTCTCCAATTTTGCCTAAAAATGAATTTATCAGCTCATGATCAATAGTTATATCACAATACTCAATCTGAGAAGGACTCTTGCATCTTATCCGATATGGGCTGTGATTTTTAGATGGCAAGGGCAAGTGCATTTGTGTAATATAATATAGCTGGGAAACTACTAAATGATTGTAAGCAAATTTGTCTATCATTGTTTATAATATATCATGATTGAATATATGGGATTATTATTATATATGACCAATTGAGCCTTTACCTTTTAGACTATGACCTCTTCCATAGCTTTGATCGGTCTTGGTTTAGATTGTCTGAACCTTGAACAATCATTCCATCTTTACCCACAATAAAATAATATATATATACATATATATATATTTATCTCTTAGAGCTTAATTAATTTATATTCTCTTTTTTTTTTCAAAAGAGCATGTTCCAATAAATTTTACCAATTAGCTTTTTGATTTAATAAACTAAGACATGACTCATATACCGTGGTAATTTTTTTCAAATATACCCATGTGTAAATAAGCATGAACAAAGAGACACACAATACAAAGAATGATGATATGGATTAGAGACTTAAGTAGTGGATCAAGAAAGGATCATAAAAATGGTACACGCATACACGTATATGAGCCACATGACGAATGAGGACATTATGCTTGGGAATGATAAACATAAAACTCATGGAAGATGATTTCTATAAAGAGTGCAAACTTTAC
Source organism: Piper longum (assembly GCA_032619315.1). NCBI lineage: Eukaryota > Viridiplantae > Streptophyta > Magnoliopsida > Piperales > Piperaceae > Piper > Piper longum. Next base: position 8,559 of record JAVDBV010049622.1, read on the forward strand.
AAGGTAAAAATCCGACCACCAGCGTTGCATGGTTGCCGAGACTATTACAATCTTCCCCTTTGTCACAAAACAGGGAGATAGCTAGAATGATTAGCCACCGCCATTAACGAGAGCTAAGCAGTTGCTCCAAGTACTCCTTGCCCAAGTCCACAAACTCTACAACACTCTCCCTCCTGATCACCACTTCCCCCTTCCCCCTCTTCTTACACGACGACGAAGACGACGACGACGACGACGACGACGACTTCCTCTTCATCGAGTGCCGCCTCTTGAGCGCCACCACCGGCGAGCACCACTCCTCTCCGGCGCCGGGCCATGCCATCTCGCGCAGGGACTCGCGCACGCGCTCCACCGGGAAGTTGAGCACGGCCATGGACCCCCGCATTGCGAAGGCGGCCTGGTCGTAGGCCAGCGCCGCGGCCTCGGCGCTGTCGAAGGTCCCCAGCCACACCCGTATCCCCCGACGCGTCGAGTCCCGTATCTCGGCCGCGAACTTCCCCCACGGCCGCTTCCGGACGCCCCTGTAGCTCTTCTCCTCCGACCCCGTTCCTGTTTTCGCAGAGGAGTCGATTTCCTCCTCCTTCACGGAGCTCCCCATGCAGACCACCTCCCTGCTGGCCGCCTCGGCCAGCATATCGAATAGCATCATCTCCTCCGAGTCATTCTCGTTGAACGGCAATGGCTCTTGCCTCGCCGCCTTGTAGGCGCCGCCATTGATCATGATCTCCAGCTCCCACGACCCCGACTCAGGCGAGCTACCCCCCAACCACTCTGCTGTCAAAGCAGAGCTCTGGGAACCGATTTCCATTGTTGGTGGAGAGAGAGTGCTGGGAGCTGGGAAGTTCTAGAGTAGGTTGAAATGGGGCTGAAGGCGTTGTTTTGGTGGATATATACTCAAATCAGAGAAGCAGAGCAGGTGCTACAATGCAGAGGGTTCCGATACATACATATATGATTATAATAAAAATTAAAAGACCAAAAGTTGGGCAAAGGTGGATGTATTATAGCTCACGTGTGTCAATGCATCTGGGCGGCCTGGTCTTAATTTCCAGGTGTTTTGGATGACATTTTTATCTTCCTATTTTAATTTTATTATCACACATAATACCGTAAAATATGCCCATCACCTGCCATCTATATCGTATAAATTTTAATTTTATATATACATTCTCATTGAATATTGAAATATATCATAATAATTTAATTTCTTAAATACATACTGTGGTTGATTTTAAAGATATATAATATTTAAATAAAAAAGTGATTATAATTATTTAATTTTTTATTATAGTTTTTCAACATAATTAGACAAAATCTTATTAATAGGAAATTTAAAATTGAGATTAGTCTTGGTTCGAACCGATTACCTTCTATATTTGTGAAATATAATTTTTGTTATTTTTAAAAAAAATTGAAGTCAACAAAATTCAAACCCTTCACCATATTTTTACTGTATTTTTTAGGTTTTTTTTATATTTTAATTAATTAATTCTTCTAATTTTAATCTTAAGTTGATATTGAGTTCTATTTTTATTAATATATGTCTCACCGCCCCCAAACCAATTCTAACTAGGGTCGGATCTTACTGCATGGCCAGGTCTGGTTTGGTTATAGGTGGCCTTATTTGGCCGCGGTGGGGTTGAGGGGGAGCAGGGAGGGGGGACATCTGTGGTGGGGG
>JAVDBV010049623.1:0-29451 GCA_032619315.1 Piper longum
CGACTCACCGTGGCGGTAGGGCACCGGGTGCAGCAGAAGATGTCGCTGACCCTGTTTATGAAGTACGGGCTCAAGGTGAATGTGGAAGAGAGGGACCTTGCGCCCATTGCCGGCCGTCTCGCGGCAGTACAATCAGGCTTGATCTTCAGTGATAGGATGCAAGATTGAGCGCCTTGGAGTAGGAAGAGGAGAGGCAAAATTTCCGTCCAACTTTTTTCTAACTTTTATTGCTTTAGCTGGGTAATTGAAATTGATAATCTCGATTACACAAGTGAATTTGGATGGTAGAATTATGTTAATGAGTTAGTTAGAAGATAAATTTTAAAATATAAATTATATTTATATAATTTTTATACGATTTATAATTCAGTCCAAAAAATAATACAAGCCTATTAATTAGATTACACAATTCTCATTATAAATTTGATTCAAGCTTATGGGCCAAAAAATTAAAGAATAAGAAAGATTTACACTAAATTTATTACTTAAATTCTTTAACAAGTTTAATCTCATTTATAATAAATTAATAATAAAACATTATTTATATTGTCAATATATTTTAACAATATATATTATATTCACATTTTATTAACCTCTTAGAGTTGTGAATATACGTGATTTTTTGATTTGGGAGCTCAAGAGGTTTGGAATTCATAGAGAAAAAGGTAGAAGGATAATAGGAGATGAAATTATTCACCTGTTTGATCGCTTAGTCTTAGGCATCGATTTGATTCTTATGCAGTAGAAAACATTACAGTATTCTATGGAATATGAGATTCGAATCTGGTAATTTAGAGCTTTTTTTTTTTAGTGAAAGAACTATATATATATATATATATATATAATATAGTTTGCGATGGTTTAGGTCTCAACATGGATAATTTTGTTCCACGTTTAATCACTGGTTTCGTGACTTGTGGAAGTATGATATGCGCATACAGATATTATCCACTTTAATTATGTTATATATGGATGTAAAGAGCCTACATATTCTAATACTCGAATTTTCTAAAATGTTGTTCACCTGCGGAGAGCAACCAGTTGATTGATGTCTTTACTTTTGGCTTCAGAAAGGATGGGAAGTTAAGTATAATCGATTCCTGCATCTAATTACCCGATTTACTTTCACTTTTAATATGAGAAACATGAGAAAGTATACATCAATTATTGGCTTTTATTTATTTCCACATTCTTTTAATTTAACCCGGCTACAAAAATTGTGAGTCTGTGACGGTCGGAGGCCGGCCTCCTTCCATCTGACCGGCGATGCTTCACCATTGTCATTACCATCCTCACCCGCTACTGTGAGTCTCATGCCGTCTCCTTCTCCCTCCTCACTGTCATTGTCTCCGACAAAAAGCCCCTCTTCCACCTCTTTGGCTTTCTCATCTACCATGGCTCCTCTACTGGCCGTTCCCTCAAGCCTGTCAACCTCCATGAGGAATAAAGAGATACTAACCCACCTCATTTGATAGAAATATGGAACAGTCAATCCAAACTCGGGAAAAGAAGTGGGGAGTAAAGAATCACAACCCTCGTGGATGACGGTCTGGCTATCCGATCCAAATCTTATGGCCATTGTGCATTTGCCTTACAGCCGTCTTGATTGCATGTGTCGGCTCCCTTGGATACAAATTATGATTTTATCAAGATTCAAGATTCATCAGGAAAACTAATCATCTCTTTAAAAATTATTAATTGTACTAATTCACGTAAGATTAAATTAAAATTATCACAATTATTTTTTTGCCTATACAATACAAATTAATTAAAGTAATTGAGTATGATTCTTTTGTAAATAGATTATGTTATCGTATCAAACTCAATAATATGGTTCTGATCGGTTAGATATGAATCTGTTCTTGTGAATTTTATTCCCAAAGATTTTAGTAAAGCACATGAAATCTAAGTACATGTTCTTTCTAAAAAATAAACAGTAAAAAGGGAATGTAAAACGTACTTCCGGTTCCTTTTTTTTTTAAACTACTACTGTTCATGTTGACATTGCATAGAAATGGAATTCTTCACCGTTTACCATAAAAAATAATAGTTATGTTGATGGATTAGTATATTATATTGAACCATTATTTCGTGGTGCATGTCCAAAAAAACTTTGGGAGGTATATAATCAAATGGTGTTAATATAAAACTACATCTCATCCTTTCTCCGGATCCCTTTTTAATGCTTGTCACTTTTTTTATAATTATTTTTCAATCTATCACAGCATTTGAATTTTAAATTTAGCCAGTTTAACAATTGCTCTATTAATTAATTTTGTCCAGTTATTACTCTACACATTCCGTTTAGCTCTGCCGTGAATTTAATCTCAAAATACTGTTATTTATCCAGTGCTTCACAAAGAGTGATAACTCTGAATTTGAGGATATGTGGAGCCCACTAGATTCAAGCCAGACTCAAGCTCCTACTAGACGAGCTGACCATCCATTTTAAATAAAGCAATAAAATTTTGACTTAGCAAAAAAATTAATATTTTAAAATTTGTTTAATACATTGTAGTATAATCTTTTCAAGCATTAAATATACAAAATAAAAAATATATAAAATATAATTTCAGCTAACTCAAATAAAATTTAAGTTGATGAAACAGATAAAAATAAATCATGTTTAAAATATCTAAAAAAATAATTAATATTTGATTGTATTATAATTATATTATTATACCTTACTTTGAAGAGTAGTATATATAAAATTATAAATTAAATTACTTCAATTTACATCCCTCAAATTATATTAAGTATTAACTAACTTATATTTAATCTCAAAATATGTGAGCCTTGCGTTTCGACTCTCCTTTAAATGATGTCTTGGGGTAACCCAAATTTGAGTGACAACAAAGATCTATGTAATAAAATTGTAGGCATATATTTTAGGTCTCGAGTACAATTCTACAAAAATATTTAATTTATTAAATATCTTATTGAATTAAGTTATTATTAAAAAAATTAAAAAAGTAACCCCCTTCATTCTTAACCCATCCATTTATGTATATATATGTCTTTAAGATTATATTAAAAGAAAATTTAATTTTAAATGAAACTTCAATAAGAATTGGACCGACCTTATTTTTTGTTAATAAATTTTTTTATAAATAATCAAGGATTATTTTATTTAAAAATAACCAAGTCAAAAAATATGTAAGAAAATAAACAATGTATTAAAAATATGTAAGACTTATAAACTAACTATGTGCTCACGGTAAAATTAATATTTCTAAATCAAATAGGATCGTGCACTTTAATCATCTCAACAATAATTAAAAATAAGTATTAATCCTAAATTGAGTAGATATAAAATAAAAGGCTTTGACCTTTATTTAATTGCGAATTTGCATGTAAAAATTATAATCCAATCAATTATTAGTACGATAAAAAACTTTAATTCTAAGTCAAATAAAATTTATTAGCAAATAAAAATAAACAGATCTTTATTGACTAATACCCATTAATGAATGCCGTAATAAAAACATTAGTTCCAATATATTTAATTAAATGTTTGTAAGTACGAAATTTAAACTAATAATAAGATAAAAGAATTATAATCTCAATATAAGTAGGCTTAATTAGCTATACATATTAATTTATTATATTAGTTTTTGAAAGATATAAATTAATATAATATGGCAGGTAAAGCTGGAATATGTCGCTGAAGGAGGGGGTTAGTTTTAATTCATTTAGGGTTATTAATGGAAAATAGTTTTTTAATAATTTTAATTCCAAGCACTTTATGGTGTATTAATTAAATCGAAGTCTTCTAAAAACGAAATTGCAAACTCCGCCATCGCAGATGTTCCTACCGATTATTTTTTTATTATCATAAATATTTAAAAATTAATAATAATAATAATAATAATTATTATTATTATTAAATCTTGTTCTAACATTGTATAATCCGTTAATAAACCCCCCCCCCCCCCCTCGCTCTTACACGCAAACTCCATCAACACCATTTCTCTTCTTCCCCTACACATCTCTTCCCTTCTCTGCTCGTCCCAACTCTCCTCTTGCTTGCATGGTCTTGAAGGCCCCGTTTGGCTGCACAAATCCGGTCCATTTCCCTCCCAATTTCAGCGCTTTCAGGTATTCCCCTCTTTGGTTGTGGTAAGATGTTGGCGTGCTGAGATTGGGGAGGATTTTGATTTTGCAGAGGGAGGTGAGTGAGTGGCGTCACCTTGGGCAGTTTCGGGTGGCCGTTGTTGGGGTTGGATCTTGAAAGTTTTCTTTTTACGGTTTTGCCACTGTGCGGGTTTGGTCGGGAGGGTGAGCTCTTCTCTAGTTACGTTCGACGGCGCGGTGCTCGAAGTTTGGAATCTTTGATGGTTTTTAGGTGAGCTCTGTAATGGAGTTATGCGCCGCCCTTTTCTTTGAAGTTTCATGGTTTTCTGTTTTTTTTTTTTTAATTTAATTTATGCAAGTATTTTCTTTTTTGTGTTTTAATGAAATTTCTCAGATCTGGCGTGGAAGGTCATGCGTGGGAAGGGTAAAGAATCGTATTTTTTGTGTTTTTTTTTCTTTTTATGTGCTCTCACTTCTTTCTATTTCGTTTGAACAAATTGGGTGTTTGGATGAGGGAAGAAAGACTGGGGGCCTCAAGTTGACGAAGTCTTGGATACTTGGTTGATTTGTACTAGTAGCGGATTAGCTGCTAATTTCGGTGCCTGTCCTCTCGAGTACGCTGCTCCGAGGTTTTCTTAATTAACAAATAAGTACTGGTCTCGCGCATCCTGCATAATTTGGTTGTCTAGGTCGTTTCTCTATGTTGTTGGTACTGCTGTTTCAATTTCAAGGTATTCAGCAGTATGTGTGCTCGTTTTCCTGGATAAAAATGCTCCTTGGTTTTATTTGAGGAAGCGCTTTTCGATGCTTAATTAGCTTTCCATAGCTATTTTACTGTAACCTTTGAAATCCCAATTCTGCTATCAGAACACAGTGCATTTCAATTTTATTTATTCTTTGCAATGAGTGTGCCTTAATATATGCTATTGGTAGTCCTTTAACATCGATTGTTGACCATAGAAACAGCAGATCACATTTGGTGATTCAACTCTTTCACGTGCAGGTGATTGAAGAATGACATGTTACCATGTCGTGCAAAAATATGCCTTGTAATATATGTGTTCATAAGTTGAAAGTAAGAAAGTTTTATTCTGTATCATGCATCCAATAAGTTAGCTGAGCTTATTGCGGGTATTTTGAAGCATGAATTGGAATCGGAATTGGGAGAAGTGAGCTCCACAGTACGGGTAAATCATGCACTCATGGTGGAAGTCTTCATCCAAAGATGCAAACAAAAAGACCAAAAAGACCAGCAAAGAAACAATTTTTGATGTATTACAACGAAAGTTGAAGATTCCGTCTGAGAACAAGACGAGATCAGTGGTTTCATGTAGACGTACCAGTTATATAACTTCTGATAAGGGATCCCTATCTAGGGTGCCATCAAGATCGCCATCACCCTCTACACAAGTTTCTCGTTGTCAAAGCTTTGCTGATAGGCCTTATGCTCAGCCACTTCCTCTTCCAGGTAGCGGAGGTGTGGGCAGGACTGCCTCCGGCATTGGTATTTCTACGCCAGGTTTAGGAAGATTCACAAAACCATTCTTGCCATCCTTACAAGTACCTTTTCCTGCGCCTGATAGGATATTGCCTAGGGCAGGCATTACTGATGTTGATGGTGATTTAGCCACGGCTTCAGTTTCCAGTGACTTTTCAATTGATAGTGATGATCCAGCTGACTCCCGACTTCCCAGCCCAAGAGTTCATGACTTTGAAAATGGAATTAAGACTGCTGCAAATAGCCCCACTAGGTGACTCTTGAATCCTCTGACATATGTAGATGATATTTGTTAAATTTATTTGTTCCTTGATAACAATCTATATTTTATTGTGTTGCCATCGCGGTCATCTTTACAATTTCAGCCGAACAAATTCAATTTAGTAACAGTGTAGCTGCAACCCGCATAAGTTAAATGTCTTAATAGTTGTGATTTCTTGTGTAATTACTGGCGAATATAGCAGTTGCCACATTTTATATGGTAGTGGTATTATCCATTAAGTTGAACATTGTGAAAGTGTTCTTAATAATTACCATGACAAAGTTTTTTGATGTATGTAATGAATCACATGGAGTGGTAGGTATCTCTTGACCGAATGACATGTCTACTTAACGTTATAGTTCTGTCAAGAACTTGTATTTTTTAGACGTAATTTTGCCAGTATTTACCCAAAATAAGTTTCTTGCTGATAAACAATGCAGAGTAATTACTTATTCCTCTTAGTATGTGAGCGACAGTAATGCCATTGGACTTATAAAGTTTCACTCGTTTTGTATGAAACAGGATGCATAGGGACCATTCCCCTCTTATATCCAGAAAGAACTCGAAGGAGTCACTGACGCCTGGTAGCATCTTATTAAATAACCAAAGCCTTTCATCATCACCCAAGAGGGGCGGTGCCCATCCATCTGCTCTACAGGTAAACTACAGTGCTTTGGGCATTGGAAGTGCCCCAGACAGTTCAATGTCAAGTCCTACTCGGAGTCCAATGAGAGTTATTTGCCCTGAACATATTGCTACCTCTACGTTTTCATGGTTGAAGGCTTATCCTGATGCGGGCTTATTGGGGTCTTGTCCTTGTTCAAGCCCTGGTTCAGGGCATAATTCTGGACATAATTCTATGGGCGGAGACTTGTCTGGGCAGTTGTTTTGGCAGCAAACTAGGGGAAGTGCAGAGTGCTCTCCAATACCTAGCCCCAGAATGACTAGTCCCGGGCCCAGTTCCCGAATACAAAGTGGGGCAGTCACTCCATTGCATCCTCGTGCTGTGGGTTCTTCTTCAGAACCAACTATTTGCTGGCCAGAAGATGGGAAGCAGCAGAGCCATCGCCTGCCATTACCTCCTATATCAGTTGTGAGTACTTCCCCTTTCAATCCCCCAAACTCAACAGCGGGTGCTTCACTTCCCAGAAGTCCTGGAAGAGCTGATACCCCCACAAATCTTGCCTCACGGTGGAAGAAGGGAAAACTGTTAGGAAGAGGCACATCTGGTCATGTATATGTTGGTTTCAACAGGTCTGTTCCCTATAATTGTCATTAATCCGAGATGAAAATGGTTTAAGGTTTATTCTACAATGGTGAACGGGCATTTTTAATATGTTTATGCTGTTCTTTTTATCATATGTTTCCTGAAGAGGGAATTTATTTGAGTTGTTCATAAATGATTTATTATAGTTTTGCTCATCTTGCTCTCATCATAGCAGACTTTTGATCTCCTGGATAAAAAATCTCCGGAATCATATAGATGTGACCTTTTATATATAAAAAATCTCTGGAATCATTGTGTAGTGCAACTGTCAGTATCAAAACGTTTCCATTAGTTGCTCTTATAGGACCATAAGAAGTATCAGCCCATGAGCTTGGCAAGAGGTCCCATAAATATTTAACTAATGAATTGCAAGAGTAAATAGGGGCCCACCAGATTTGGATCTATTTATACACTCTTGAATTCTTAATTCTTTAATTTCACAATACTAAGATATTGAAAATAGGCGTGCCATGACAGAGGGGGACACATTTTTAGATGGGGATGGTGTGGGATATTTTTGCAGATCTGAAATCCTATTTGTTGTTCTCTATGGTTTCATTCTCATTGCGTTGAAACTGATTCACATACAATAAATTCTTCTCCCTTCCCCTTCTTTCTCTTCCTCACTCTGTTCATACCTTCCACCTATATTTGTTCTGCATATGTATACTGATTGAGTTTGTTTTTGCATTAGTGAAAGTGGGGAAATGTGTACTATAAAGGAAGTCACACTATTTTCGGATGATGCCAAGTCAAAAGAGAGTGCAAAGCAGTTGATGCAAGTGAGTTTTTCATTTATTTGTTATTGATGCTTTTATCCTGTTGGCCTTTAAGATAACAGATGAATAGATTGTAGCTCTTATCCAATGTTTGACTTTATTCTAGGAAATTACTCTCTTGAGTAAGTATCGCCACCCAAATATCGTGCAATATTATGGATCAGAAACGGTATGTGTATAATATATGTTAGCATTCAAATAAGTTTCTTTTGTTTTCTTCCATCATGATTTTGTTATACAACTGTAACAAAAGTCAGAGCTTATTTGACAATGGATTTGATCTTTTATAGGTAAAATTGTGGTTGCCTTTATGAAGGGATTAAACAAGGTGCACCTATATGTTAAATCTCAGCACTACATTTCTTTGATGAGCAGGTGGATGATAAGTTGTACGTCTATTTGGAATATGTGTCTGGCGGATCAATTCATAAACTTCTGCAAGAGTATGGTCAGTTTGGGGAAGTTGCCATACGTAGCTATACCCAGCAAATACTGTGTGGCCTTGATTATTTGCACGCTAAAAAAACTGTACACAGGTTGCTGTTCTAAAATGATTGTCTTTCGTGGTCTTCTTTGTTTTACAGTTTTATGCTTACTGCTTGGCTGTCATGCAGGGACATAAAAGGTGCGAATATTCTTGTGGATCCTAATGGACGAGTCAAATTGGCAGATTTTGGAATGGCAAAGCATGTAAGTGGCTTTTTGGCGGTCTTGATGGGAAATGGCATGTAAGGAAGAGAGGAGTTCAGGAGAAGGGAAGAGAAAACTGAACTCTAGAGTTTGAAGAGAAGAATAGGAGGAGAAGCTTTGGAATCCCCGAAGCAATGATTTTTATTTTGCTAAACAATCTATGTAAAACTCAAGAGACCTAATAAAGGTAGAAAAATACTTAAAAAATTATAATAAATTTAAGTAGAAAAATATTCATGATTAATTCCTTAACTATGTAAATTTTTTATCCTTGATTAAGTCCCCACTCATGCAGTATTTATCCTGCATCAGGCCAGATGGGATTAGTTCCATTGTTTTGTATCCATTGCAACAGGTGCAATATCTCCAATCTGAACACATGGATAGTATTTGTTAAGATCGTAATACTTGCAAGGCAGCAATCTGAAATTCTGAATATAACTGAGTTATAAAAAATTGTGTTAAAAAGTGTATGTGTGGTTGGTTTGTTTTCTATTCAAAAGTGAATCAGTTGATTAGGCACACTTGAATTGATATTTAACGAAAAGAGAAGCTGGAATAATCTTGAACATGCAAATGATAAGTACTATTATAGTTTGTGGTCGGTGTTTGTTTTCTTTATTTCTAAATGCTTGCTGTACTTATTTCAGATTACGGGACAATCATGCCCTTTATCTTTCAAAGGAAGTCCTTATTGGATGGCGCCTGAGGTTGTGGTCTTTTTCAATTCTTTTACTGGTTTTAATGTGCGGGGGGGAAATTATGTTAATATTTACAACTGTGCCCTTGGCCAGGTGATCAAGAACTCAAATGGATGCAATCTTGCAGTCGATATTTGGAGTCTTGGATGCACTGTTCTTGAGATGGCCACAACCAAACCTCCATGGAGTCAATTTAAAGGAGTCAGTCAGTTGATAATTGAAAATGTTTTTTTTTTCTTTTTTACTTATTTAAGGATTGGCTAACGATTCCTGATAATTTCTTTTATGCTTCATGTATTGATGGTTCATGTGTTCTAATGTCAAGATTGCTGCAATGTTTAAGATTGGGAATAGTAAGGAACTTCCATTAATCCCTGACCACTTATCAGAAGAAGGGAGGGATTTTGTGAAACAATGTCTGCAACGCAATCCACAGAATCGCCCAACTGCTGCTCAACTTCTAGAGCATCCTTTTGTGAAGAATGCAGTGCCACTTGAGAGGCCCATTCCCAATCACGATACATTGGAATCACCTTCCGGGCTTCCTATTGGAACGAGCATTATGGTATGAAAGTATATTATGTTTGAACTGCCTGATATATTATCCTACAACGAATAAGATTTTTATCTTTGTTGTTGTGATGGAAAAGGCTTTGCAAAACCTTATAAGCCTTGATGCAACCTAGGTGGCCCATAGATTTTTCTCAAATCTGATGTTCTTGTTGAGATGAATATGTGAATGGTGGTTGAGGATTTTGACATTATTTTTTTCAGAGTATGAATCATTCGAAAAATATGTCATCCCTGGAGGTAGAAGGTATGGTCATTCACCAGCCTCGAGGGGGGAAAGCATCTGCCCCATCCACGTAATTCTCTCTCTTCTTCTCCCTGTTGATATGTTTCTATTATCATGTCACTTTGATGGCCAAAAGGTTGATGAATCATTTGATAGTTAATATGGGAATGCACCAGTTCTTATTCCCAGATCCATAAACCTTAAACAAATTTTAGCATCACTAGGATGGCCAAAAGTTTTTACCAGTTGCTGGAGCATGAGTGGTGATAGTATTGGTAACTCTCCTCATTCTCCCTTTTATCATCCCAACTGGGTTCTGCACAATGTTTCTGATACTTGATTTATGAGTTTTTGTGGAACCATTCACTAGGCGAATATTATTATCTATGTAATGTTGTTTGTAGTACCGAACAAAGGAGACAACCTTAAGGTATGATTATTAGGTATATTAACTGTTTTTACATGTCCGGAGGTTATCTTTTTGCTAGAGATAGTAATAATGTTTGATGAATGTTTACGGCTGTTTAAATTTTTAAAATTGTCATTTTTTCCATAGATGTAATGAATTTTTTTTTTCTGCTGGAATTAGTGAGATCCACATTCCTAGATATGTATCATGTCCAGTGTCTCCTACGGGAAGTTTGCTTTTGAACTCAAGATCTTCTCAGAACATTAATGGAAGGATGTCGCCTTCTCCAAAATCAGGCCCGATAACTACATCTGGCTCATCAAGTCCTCTTACTGGTGGCCATGGGGCTCTTCCTTTTGCTCTCCTCAAGCAGTCAGTGTACCTCCCTGAAGGCAGTAGTAGTATGCCTAGATCCCCTAACCACTTCTACAAGGCTGGCTCTAATTATCAAGAGCTGAACCCAGACTTATTTCGGCCTCCTTCACATGCTTTTCGTGAACTGATGGCATCAGAGAGTGACTTGCTTGGAAAGCCTTTTGGGGTACATGGTGAAGCATACGAGGGACAGTCAGCAATGACAGATCGAATTTCGAATTATAATTTGCGCGGTGGTGTTGACCTAAACCCTTCACTTGATGTTGGTCAAGGTTTTCCAACATTGGGCCGTATTCTTGGAAACTAACCCTAAGAGATCCGATTCTTTAGGTGAAATTTTGGGGCTGCGTAGAGAAACAAGTTTGTGTAAAAGAGTCATCTTTTACAACTTGTTGATAGTCTGTATTTATGCCTGTAGGTGGGTGAGAATATGGCCTCCATTGATTTTTTTTGTTCACAAGGTTTTTATGCAATGATAGTTTCCACAGATCAGTGTTACTCGAAGAATTGTATATTGTAGACCACGACACAATTGGGGGGTAAAGGAGTAAAGCTTGGAGTAGGAACAGTAGAGTAGGTATTGGAACGCGTTGTAAGTTAATTCTTTTCAACCTTACACCAGTGTACATATTGAGGCAAAAATGTTGGAACTCTCAGATTTTTTGGCTAGTCGGAGTGTGAATGGGTCAATCTAAGCTGTTGATAGCCTGTATTTTGTTTGGTCCAGCTCGAATATTGTGGCCGTTGTATAATGTTCAATCCACATCAGTGGTATGTACATCTGTATGCAAGAAATCAAAATTTCTGAATCAAAAATTTTCCCTTTCCTCGCGATGTAGCTTGGATGCAGCCGTCTAATAGCAAGTAATGAAGATGGATCTACGCGACCCAATTAAAAAAATAAAATCCTATATTATTATAATTATTAATAATTAAGAATTAATAATAATAATGTGATTAGATTACTACTCTGGGTGGCGTTCAAAAATACTGTAAAATGAGCATGCTTGGTATATTTACATAATAAAACTAAAGGCTATTAAATCCCGTGTCCTCGCATGCATGTCTTCTAAGGATCTGCCACGTGTCCTTTGACTATTTTCTAATATTATTTTTTTATTTCTTATTTATAAAAGTAAAATAAAATATAATTTTATCTCTTATGATTACAAATATAACTAGAAATCTAAATTATCTAAATCAGACTTTATTTTAGGTGTAACAAGTCTTAAGTAAGAATATTTATTAAATTAACAAATCAATGAATGCCCACTAATTAAAAAATAAGAATAAAAAATAAATATCTACCATAATATAAATCGAGTATTGCAAATGTAAAAAAAATAATTGAAATAAATTATATTTTAAATTAATTTAAATTATATGAAAATCTTAATCACTAGACAATATATAAATACAAAAATAAGAAATTACTAAAATTATGCGTTGCGCGGGCAAGAGTGTACTCTACAACTGTTCGTAATTTGTAAAACCACCACATCCCACGCACGCATGCACCCTCGCCACTCTTCCTTTCATATCTGCTCAATACAGGTAGATCAAAATGAAAGATGGGTCATGATGTTCTTTCTATTAAAGTCGACCTTCGAAAAAGGAATATTTGTGTGAACCCATCATATTTGTTATGCCCAGACGACTCTGAATCAACGATGCATCTAATTTACAAGGGTCGTCTTGTTTGCATCTTTGGGTGTTTAGATCCTCTAGCAGTGCACACTACACGTATAGAATGTGAAGATTTAGCATTATGTATCATAGCAGCATCGAGTGTGACGAGTGCTATTATTGCCAATAAACTTATCCCATTGAGCTAATAATACACGGTCCAGATTTTCGAGCATGGTAGCTTTTGAGTTGTGAGGACAGCTCTAATCACGGAGATCACTATCATCTGTCAACGATAGAGCTAATACATTGTCCTCAGTTTTCGGAATGCTAGCAACCAGATCAACATTTGAGCCATCAAAAGGGCGTGAGTTTGAAGCCGATGTATACTGCTACTTGATTTTGCCAATTCCCATCGAACAAAGTGAATGCACTTCGACTTCATCGTATCCTGCTGCTAAGGCAGCTGCACAATCTACCCATTGCTCTCAGTTGCAAGCATCGAGTGTGACGAGTGCTATTATTGCCAATAAACTTATCCCATTGAGCTAATAATACACGGTCCAGATTTTCGAGCATGGTAGCTTTTGAGTTGTGAGGACAGCTCTAATCACGGAGATCACTATCATCTGTCAACGATAGAGCTAATACATTGTCCTCAGTTTTCGGAATGCTAGCAACCAGATCAACATTTGAGCCATCAAAAGGGCGTGAGTTTGAAGCCGATGTATACTGCTACTTGATTTTGCCAATTCCCATCGAACAAAGTGAATGCACTTCGACTTCATCGTATCCTGCTGCTAAGGCAGCTGCACAATCTACCCATTGCTCTCAGTTGCAAGCACAAAATTTCTGGCTGGTGCACGCCGATGCAATTCCTCCCATTTCTGATTCATTTTTGAGTCGGAGCATTAGTGGCTTTCTGGTAACCTGCAATATGCAGCACGCACTATCAACTTGCAATGACAAAATTACTCTATTATACAAAGAGTGCTTAAAACTAATGAAAACTTGAAAGAAGAGCGGCCATGCTTACTAGAAACTTATTTTTACAACTGAAAACTAATTGTATTGACCTATGTAAGAGTCCTAACAATTATGAAAATTTAGGCTCATATAGTGATCCAAATAGTGAAGATTGAAAAGGACATTGGTGAATGTCTTTTGGACCCTTTGGGCCCCAAAAGGCAACTTACAATAGGTATCACGAGCCTATCTCAATCCAAAAGTTAACTTAAGGAATAAGGCTTTCCCATTAGCCTATATATAAGACATTAACACCTTCTATGACTGATGTGGGATAAACCCAACAACTCCCCTTCACACATCGGGCGCCTTCGAAATAATCATCGTTAGACAATTTCCACTTTTTCATTCCAACACCCACCTGACAAAACCCTATGTGTGATCGTACATCGCGCGTTACCAGGTGATGGGAGTGATCGAGCACGTACTGTATCGAGCGTCAGGTGTGACAGATAGCATACTGAGCGTCAGGTGTGATCGTTGCTGCGTGCAGGCCTTCATGACATGTCATCGTGGATGACTGACGCCTTGCAGGTGCACGCACGATGCATGGACGCGATCGATCACGGTAGTGCAAGTGCATGCGGGACCCCCTTATTCATCAGGTGAAACCCATGAAGGAAACATTCATAATTGGTATAGACAAACACATCTCTCAAAATCGTAACGTGGCTTTGATATCACTTGTTAGGTACCCCCTGAGCTCTGATACTATTATTGGGCCTTTCATGCCACCAAAAGGCGATTTGCAATAGGTGTTATGAGTCTTTTTTAATCTAAAAATTATCTTAAAGAATCAGCTTTCCCATTAGCCTATATACAAGAAACTAACATTATCTACAACCAATATGAGGTAAACCCAATAATATCCACTTATCTATTAAAATTTTTGCTAACTTAGACAACAAAAAAGGAAAGCAGACACTAATTTGTTTTCTCGTAATCTATAATAATAGAAAATATAAACCCTTTCCATCACTAAATTAGTTTCCATCTGAATAAAATTTTCAATACATTAAACAAACTCAAAATTACAGTGGCAAGTAATTATCAAACCAAAATGCAATTAAAAAAATATGTTCTTAACAATGAGGAACATATATGTAGGTCGAAAATTGGTGCCATTTTACTAAAAGACCACATAAACTTGACCCAGCACAAATGTCTAATGATAATAAAAAAATAATACTAACCGCCGTGGACATTCACTTGTTTCAGTTCCAGCCTGATAAAGCTCGTCCACATATTGCAGTGCTTCTCGGCACTCTTCTCTGTCATCAAAGAGCTTGTCACCTTTCAATTTGGAAACTCTCATGACCCTTGGCAGCAATTACCTGAAAATATGACAAGATTTGAGCTCATATACAGATTGTAATATGTAGTGTCGATCAATGTACTAACAATGCCTAGTCGTGGCAAGTGAGATAGTTAGAAGGAAGAGGCCAGGGACTAAAATAGACATGTCCAAACTATTACTTAAGCCCACAATTAGGAATATAAGAAGCTTGTCTATAAAAAATTAGAGGGCCTGAAAAATAGTCAGTTTGAAATCAGATGCATGAGTGACAAAGGTAGAGGGAGTTCAATTGCTTACTACACAATCACCCTCCTCTCCCATAGCCACAGCGGTCCTCACAGCCACACGCCTGATATCAGGTAGGAAAAGCCTGTGAGCATTCGGAAGTGGTGGATAATAATCATTTTCGCCATGTTTTAAATAATCATTCGCAAGCATATCATAAGAAAGCTGAACATATCCAAAGCAAAATGTATCCTAAAATAATAGGAATTTTGCTGGAAAGATTTATGAGAATGTGGATCGTACTCTAAACACATACATGAATCTTCATTTTTTGGATTGTCTCATGTCAGCATAACCACACCACTTGTGTCAGTTGCTATCTTGGTCATCAGAGACCAACACATCCAAAGACTTGTTATAAAAATAAGAGTTAGATGAAGTAGTTTTGGCACAATGCAAACAGTGAATGTACAATGTAGGATAGATCGATAGACAAGAATCGTCTCTTATTATCAAATGGACATTTTTTTTTATAAAATGAAATTTCCATTGCATAGTCCTTTTTACGAACCCTTACCAGAGTAATCAGGGGCATTATAGAAAGCAGATTTTTCTTAGGTTTCATTTCTCACAACGATAGTCATATAGAACTGCAGAAAATTAATCTGCATTTTCCCAATTTGTTATGATGTGACCAAGCTTTCTGATTATATATCAAATTCTCTGGTTAGTGTGTGACATGAAAAATTGATGAGATACATTTTCTTCCAGATTTCTGTTAAAAGACTCACATACGTCACTTATATTAACATGGTTTTGTGTCACTTGAGATTGGCATGTGCTTTTGTTTGAATTTCACCATAAAATAGGTCACCAACAGTGAAGACATTTAAATAGTACCCTGTCTTTCATGAAACCATTGACATCTAGAAACGTCATGTCTCAAGTCAAAGAAAGCAAATGCTTTTTAGTAAAAGACAAACCTAAGTTATTTATGGAATTGCATGAAGAAACTGAAGAAGAGCTAACATGCACTGCCCAACTGAAGGAGATTTGATTTATGGATATTTACTTCAAGAATGGGTTAGAGTCCTGTATATTAGAAAATATACTCTAGGCACTTGTGCCTGTTATAATTCTTCGTGGACCCAGCTCCCTAATAGCATTCAGTAGTCGGGATGGAGCTTCAACGGCAATTCCAATTGACACAGCAGCAAGAATGTTATCAATATTATGCCTTCCAAGCAAAACCCGATGAGATTTCCAATAACCCTTTTGGTGTATTGACCAACACTTGCGTTTCAAACAAGGATAACTAAAACCTTAACGGGTGTACATTAGCATTCTTGCTTTCCACAGCAAAAGTAACTACTGGCACATCAGGATTCCCTTGTGCCAAAAAGAATGGAGCATTTGGGTCATCAATGTTAACTATCTTGCGATGCCTTTCAGGGTCTACCATTTTAGCAAACAGCTTTGCTTTAGCATCTCTATAAGCCGCATAAGTTTTGTGGAAATCAAGATTAACCCGTGTCAAGTTGGTGAAAACGGCAACATCATTGTCAATCTCATCACATCGACCAAGTGCACGACCATGAGTAGATGTCTCCATGACAAGTTCCATTGGGTAACATTTTTGCCATCAACTTCTGCACCGTCACTTCATCAAGAGCAGTATTCGGAGCCACATCAAGCGGGTTGTCCCCGTGTATATAGGATGCTACAGTGCTCAACATTCCGGTCCTCAGAGCCGTAGCTTCAGACATGCTTTTCACCAAGTACGAAGTCGTGGACTTTCCATTTGTTCCTGCGCTTCCAATCACTGCCATGTTTCTGAACGGGGGTTTATAGAAAGAAGCAGCCAAGATTGGAAGGACGGTAGTCCTCCACAATGACCAATGCCTTGCAACCTAAGGTCTGCTCGATGTTGATTTCCTCGCTCGCTACGATTGCAACTGCACCCCGCCTGTCAGATTCGCTAACTACAAGTGCCCATCGGTTTTCATCCCCACACAGCAGACAAAGAGATCCCCACTACTAGCCTCCCTGGAATCATGTTGAATCCCAGAAACGGTCACACTCAGGTTGCCACAAACCAACACAGGACCACCCTGCTCTCATCCAAGAGCTCGGCCAATGTCATCTTAATTTTGGGCTCCACAGCTGTAAACTTGGTTTTGCTCATACTGTCGATATCAAGATCGAAAGGAGAAGAAGAAGAAGAAGGATCAGGGGTGGGGTGGCAAAAGAAGAACCTGCTTTCGTATCACCGCAGGGGAGATTCATGGCCTCCTCCTCCTATACATCTGCATCTCTGACAATGACAGTCAGAACTTGCAGCTCTTGAATCTCGCCCAAGTCCAGCACTTCTTCCGGCAATAGCTCGTCAATCCCCTCCACACTCACCTCGCCTTGGCTGGGCTTGAGCAGCCCCTGTTTCACAAAGTCCTGCCTTTTGAGGGTGACGGCCCGGTCAATCTCCACGAAGAGGTCGTCGCAGGAGGCATCCCCCGTCGGCGAGGGCGGAGAGGAAGAGCGACTTGTCCTGTTTGAATTGCTCCTCTTGGAGCTTCCAGGCGCGGGAGGCTTGGCGGTAGATTTGCTGGAACTTGGAGACGCCATGGGCGGCGTCCTCGTCTGCCTCCGGGTGGTGGTCGTCAACGGGGCTGGGGTAGTACTTGCCGTCGGGGCCAATGGCGGCGATGGTAGTGCGGACGGCGGCGGAGGCCGAAAGGAGGGAGCTTTGGGGGAGGAAGTGCAGAGCTTGAAAGGTGAGGGAGGGGAGAAGAAGTGGATGGACAACATCAAAAAAAGTTGAGGAGGAGAAGAGTGAGGTTTTGGAGGGGGTTCAAGACCTTCTTTCTTTCTTTATCTTTCTTTTTTTTTTTTTTGACCTTAGAGTACTATTGTTGATTATTATTATTATTACTAGCTTGTTAGTTGGAGTGTTTTATTTTCTGTGCAAGCATTATGGCAAATCAGACTATTATTAGTTTCTAAAAATAATTAACTCTTTTTAGAAAAAAATAATTACTTGGGTAGAAGTATAGATCAAATTATAGTTCAAAGCGACGTGATGGTCGTCCAGAGAAAGCATCAAGATAATATAGGATAGTTACAGCTTTATCTTATCTTATGTATTGTCCTAAATAATATGACGACTGACAACGAGCATTTATGTTCTGGTTCATCGTGAAAACCTGAGCATTTACGTCTGGTTTGTCATGAAAACCTTGTCAACCTGTGAGGAGCAGACTCTTAACATGGACTCCAACTCCATCTCTAACCATGGCTGCCACTGTTTGGGTGGCCGTCACCTCTTTGACTTCCCATGCCTCAGCTTCTCCGATAAAGGCTGCAACATCGAGGTTTCTCCCACTCGGCAGCTTGGGTCTCTCCGCTCTCGGAGCATCTGAGCTTCCAAGTGTCTATATGGACCCTTGTCTCTCTTTCACTCTTTGCTATTTTTGTTTATGATTGCATTCTCCAAGAATCCAAGAATCCTTCTATTCATCTTCTTGGTGGGTATTTCGGCCGCACGGCGAGGACGTTACCGTCGAATAAATGTCGGACGGCGGGCTCCTGTTATCTCCCCCGCAGCAGTCTTGTAAGGTCAGGATATGGCGGCTTCTTGCCCACCAAATTCCTTCCTACTTTTAAGTTTTATCCGCCTTTTGACATGTTGTAAGAGGTCCAGATTATCTAGCTATGATAAATTAATGGAGTGACCAAATTATTATTTTCTTGTCCGTGGTGCATTATAGATCATATGTTAGTTTATGGTGTTGCTAATTTTTAAGAAATATATATTTTCTAATTAAGAATGGATGGAGTAAACATAATTGTTGTCTTTGTTAATGTCACGTTGCATGGTTAATCTTCTGCAATTTGCATGTAATGCCACTTGATGAAATGGTGACTTTTAAATTTTAGAATTGTTGCATGTTATAAGAGGTGGGGTTTTTACTTTTGACAGTAGTAAACAAGTTTTGAGATTTGTTTTTCGTCATGTTGCATTGTTAATCATCTGCATATTATATGTCATAGGATTGAATGATTTTTTTAGAGAGTGCAGTCAAAGACGATTGGTGTTGGAGGTCCATACCGGCTTCTATACTGCTCTGGGAAAGGTGATATAAATGGTGTACTCGAAGAACTTAAGAAAGGGGTGTCCCCAAACCTTGCAGATTATGATAAGAGAACTGCTCTTCACCTAGCTTCTTGTGAAGGTTGTATTGATATTGTGATTCTCCTTATTGAGAAAGGAGCTCAAGTGAATTTCGAAGATCGATGGGGTCGGACTGTAAGTTATTTCTACCTTTTTTTCCCAGAAATTTCTTTAAGGATTCCTATTCCCTTTTTTGGATTCAGGTGGAAGAAGATTTGTGATGACTCTTTACCATCTTTTAACAGCCATTATCAGATGCCCGGAGCTTTGGCCATGAAGAAATTTGTCGGATTTTGATTGAAAATGGTGGAATTGATCCGGTACTTTTTAAAGATTTTAAAAGATATTTTGATAAAAAAAAAAAATTCTCCACATCATATGATCATATGAAAATATAAACTGGATTGCTCAATCCCTGACATAAATTAGCTTGAATAAAAACCATTATTTTTCTTTAAAAAAAATCTCTAGATGCTTTAATAATCATGAACTTAGGTGTTTGCTGTTATATTTACAATTATTTTCCATGAATAGGTGGAACTTGGTCCATCCAATCCATGCTTCGAAATTGAAAGCTCTGAAGTGAATTTGAATGAGTCCAAACTTATCGGAGAAGTAATTTTTCATTCCTTACTCCTGCTCATTTATCTTTTAGAAGTGCATGCTTTACCTGTGTCATGGTTTTTTTTTTTAAAAAAAGTTCATGCATGTAGTATTCTATAGAACAGATGGGGCTTGTTGTTTTAAGGTATGGTGTCTACCGTTTTTGCTCTGTGCACACTTGCCTTGCCGTTTTTGTTTTTTTTTCTTGCTTGGATTTCTAGTTATTTCCCTTTTTAAGGATGAGTAATGACATCGGATTTGCATACAAATTTATTAATACCATTCTTACCATTCTGGAAACTTAAAAAAAAACTCTTCTCTTTGATGAGTAACATCCTTTTGACATATATTATGAAGGCGAGGTATATGCTTTATGATTGTTGTTGACCAATCTTATGACAGGGATCTTTTGGTGAAGTGTATCTCGTAAAATGGCGGGGTACAGACGTTGCTGCAAAAACAATTCGCTCTTGTATTGCTTCAAAGAGTAGAGCAAAGTGAGTGGCTCTCCTCCGCGTTGCCTGAGATTGTTCATTTTTTTCTTCATAAATATACTTTTTGCCTTGTTGGTAACTATTTAAATTAATAAAAAAAGAAGAAGAAGAAATCAAATGCTGCAGAGAAGTTGGTATTCTATACTTATCTCTAAGCTATCAAAGTAGTACATTGCGGGGCAGTAATTTCCAGGGATGGATGTTTTTAAAGGAGAACAAATAAACTGGTGCATCTGGCCTACATTGTGATCAGATATTTGGAATTTAGTTGTATTTTAGCGGCTTTGCTGAAATACAATGCATGTGAATTTCTTTAGCTTGATGTTTTAAGGTTACCAAAATTGCATTTAACCACAAGAAACAATTACCAATAAAATAGTTTAGAAGGTGTGAGAGGGCTATTGCACTGTTGTGAGAAAAGTGATTATTTGATGGGGAATATGGTGGCCGTTAATTGTGCTATTGATTATTGCATCTGCATCATCTCTACTCACGACATATGCAATATATGTTTCTGGGACTGCGTCAAATTGTAATCTGTACCTGGTGGTTTCCAAGGCCAAAACTGATGATGGTTTTCTAGTCGGGAAGTAAAAAGTGTACATTGTCCCAATCTTAATTCATCGGACTGTTTCTATATGTGAAATGTGTGTCCAATAGCTCCTTCGGATTTTTTGTTTAGTTTTCCTAGTATTTTGAACTTTCAAATTTGCAGAGACACATTCATGAGTGAGCTTGCTTTGTGGCAAACACTTCGACATCCAAATATCGTTCAATTCCTTGGTGTTCTAGCAAACACCGATCGTTTAACGTTCCTCACGGAATATCTTCCCAATGTGAGTACTGGAATTAGCTTTTGTATTTCAGTTTTGTTGCAAGGGATTCTTATCATTGTTTCTATTTGATGTAGGGAAGTTTGTATGATATCTTAAAGAGAAAAGGGAGATTAGATCCTCAAACGGCTATCGCATATGCCTTGGATATAGCAAGGTGAGCAGCTCTCATCTAGATTTTAAGTTATATGTAACCATCCCCACCGGACTGATTTTTTTTTTTTCACGATGACTCATCACATTTTTCAGTAAAACAGTTGGCCTATAGGAGAATGGTTCTGGGTATTAATATTTTTTCGTTAATCACATGAGTTGGCATTTGGAAGCTTATTTTTGACACAAAGATGGACAACATAAGCACCTAGCATAGTTATATACATTTCAAACCTTCCTATTGTGTTTTCATTCTTTAAGATGTTGGTTCACGTCTGAAATACAGGGGAATGAATTATCTTCATCAGCATAAACCTAATGCCATCATACATAGGGATTTAACGCCAAGGTAATTAAGTTGCTATTTTTATTTTCGTTGTTGCTTCTTCCAGATCATACACGGGAATGTTTGATTTCCATACATATACAGGATCAGGCAACATATACATTGCAATAATATGAATGCTCTCATGTAGACATTTCATATGAAACTGCTGTTCAGCATACTGTTAGTAGATGAGATTAATTAAGTTAGAGAAGTTGCATGCCACTTTTGCACACCTTGTCTGGAGATGATTCTGTTAAATGTTATCTTTCTTCTGCCTTACATTTATTATTTGTGTCTTATCAGAAATGTATTGCAAGATGAAGCCGGAAGACTAAAGGTTACAGATTTTGGCTTAAGCAAATTTTCACAGGAGAATGACGTGCATGGTTATAAAATGACAGGAGGAACTGGTTCATGTAAAGTTTAAAATATACGCTTTGAGATTTGGAGTTTGTGATTATATATTTCACGATGTTGCATTAGTTTTTTCGAGCAGATCGTTATATGGCGCCTGAAGTATATAGGCGTGAATCATATGGAAAGAGCGTTGATGTGTTCTCATTTGCTTTACTTGTGCATGAGGTATATATAAAGCCTTTGAACTAAGAGAAGATATATGTGGATATGTATGCTAGTCACATTGAAAGGTGTTTACAACTCTACTAATCCTCATGCATTAAGATTGAATGTCATAATAATCTTATTGGAACTTACGGTCAATATTGAAGCCGAAGTATTAATTGGGCCCTAATCGTAATTCTAAGCAATTGAAATGCCCTATTTGTCTTCCGATGATTGCACTCATTAATTTTTGCTGGGGAGTTGTACTAATGTCTTTTTTAATGGATGTGATAACTATTTGCCCAATACTACATGCACACTCTAATAGTGTAATAACAAATTACCGTGTACTTTTCCTTAACTAGATCAAGAAAATTTTCTTGCCAATTTAGATGGGTTTCTTTTTTATGTACTTTATCATGTCATAATTAGTGTTCATCTTGATGCAGATGTTTCAAGGAAGAGCTTCAAATGATGCACAATCAGCACAAGCTGTGGCTGACAGAAGAGCCTATGAAGATACCAGACCATCCCTCTCATCATTTTTCTATCCAGAAGATATTAAGTCGTAAGTTTTCAATGGATTTATGCAATATGTAACGTCAAGCGACTTCTTACCCAAAATGATTATTCACTATGGCATTGGAAGTTTATAGTTAGTCGAAGTCTAAAGGGAATTTCGGACCTTTGGTTAAAAGCTAATGACAGACATAACTTGATATTAGGGTGGGTACCGATGGCTTGCTGAAAGCTGCACAATAATAAAATTTTGTAGTTACCTATTTTCTAGGTGCAGTGAAATGAAAAATCAAGCTTTGGCCAAGTGCAGCAGTATCTTATTATGAGGTGGAATATGACTGTTGGGGTTAAGGTTAGACGTGATGTATGTAAATGACCAGGTGTGTGTAGCTTAAAGTTGAATCCTACTGTAGAGGACAAAGTGCAGTGTTCCCATTTGAATCTCTACAACGCCGAAAACACATTTAATAATGAACCAAAGAAAACAGTCAAAAGTTCTTGATAGGGTGCTACTAGAATGAGATATAATCTAAAGATTCTAAACATGGATGAACTAATTACTGGCTATTGATACATTTGTTGCATTTCCTTCTAGACTGCTTAGAGACTGCTGGCATAAAAACCCAGAGTTACGACCTTCTTTTGAGACCATTATTAACAGATTGGAGACACTTGAAGATACTTTGAAGAAGAATAAAGCTGTGGGTTCCTGCTGCAATTGTTCTATCCTTTAACTGTTAAACATAAGGTACATCATACATATTGTTACCTCAATTATTTCTATCCTGTATTTAGATTACTTCTGATTCAGCTTGAAATCTTTCTTACAGAGCCAGAAGTGTTGTTGACTGAGCTTTACAATTTTTTAGCGTATCTTAGTGTCCATAATATATATATATATATATATATATATATATATATATATATATATATCTATAATTTGTAGAGACAAACTCAGATTTGAAGGGCATGAAAGAGCTGCAGTAGATATTTTAATGCGCACAAGATATTATATTCTTTCCAGCAACTTGTGCTATTTTCTACTTGGGAAAAAAAGCTTTTGCAATTTTCTTGAATTTGACAAGCCTGTGCAACACCTTGAAGTGTTTGAGGCTTGAGCAATATCAGCTGTTATACACTCGTGCTTAAAATCATAGAAGGATTATGTAATACCCATTCTTCTTTGTGTTTTTCTTCTTCTTCGTTTTATAATCTTCTATGTTACAAATCAAGCTCTTGTTTAAGAAAATTGTTGGTTGCTAGTGACTTGCCTCCGTCCTCTACTCCTGCTGTTCTTTCTTTTTGTGGGCTTTTTGAGTATTGGAGCATGTATGCTTTCATTATATAAATTTCATCTGTTTGGTTTTATCCAATTGTTTTTTCAATGTCAATCTATGTTTGTGCTAGTCGTCTGCTCCTCCACCCTCGTTGCCTTCACCTCATTTTGAGGCCCTTTCCATCCATGCTTGGAGCTTCGTCTCTACCCTATGGCTGCCATCAGTTCTCAATGTTTAGAAAAACATTCTGACGGGAAAGCTTTCCATGGACAAAGATTTCTCCTCCAATATCCCACTTCATCATATAGTCTTCACTGCTACATGCTTTGTTACACTACTGTTACACGTAAAAAAGATTTTTGGTTGTATAAATTGTGGTTGAAAATAATGAAATCGTTTTCTTGATCATTTAACCAAAATGATCAATATGTTCTGTCCAACTTGTCCAGGCACGACAAAATCCCAAAGAGGGCAGCCGCTCCAGGAATGGAGTGCGTCACTGCGTCTGATAGACGAAGCAAAGCTGGCCTCTAGCTATGTGTTCCCAGTGGCTCGGTTGTTAAAGGGAAACCAGTAATGAATGACCCACCTCGTTCGTTGCGTGAAAGCGCAACGACTAGTCACACGCCCAGCCGGACGTTGTGTGCGGACGCCTAGTAACTAACACCCCTTCATAACAAATAAAAACAAACTAGTGGGATCATATTTTAGTGAATACATAAATGTTCCAGTTAATGTTTCGTCACTGATTGAAATACATAAATTCTAGGCTTTTTGATTGATCCTCCTCAGGTCAGGTTAGGAGTAGGAGTAGGCAGGACAAGATTGTGATGAACTCAATTCCAAAAAGAGGCACTCAAAAACAGTGGTAATTATGGATGAATGGGAACCTTGACGCATTCAAAGAAATGCTCAATACCACATATTCCGTTAATGCTCCTATCAATCTACCTACCGTGATCTAACCTCATTAGCTCTCCAAAAATAAAAAATAAAAAAAACCCAAAGCCAATCTTCGGAGAAGAGAAAGCCATGAACTTGCGATCGTCACAATGAAAAAATCCAAACAACAACCAAAAAAAAAATCTCTTCAAAATCCATTCCCACAACCAGCAGTGCAATAGAAGTGGGTGAAATTCAGCCGATCCAGGAGTCCAAGACGAACAAAAATTGCGAAAAAAAAATCGCATAAGAGAAGAAGAAGGGTAGAGATTGGTGGTGGGATCCCGGTTGCGGCAGAGGGCGTCGACGACGCCGATCAAGACGAAGATCAAGGTCGTCACCCAGAAACTCATTTCGATGGATTTTCGGCGAAAGAACATCGGCGGAGATGATGATGGTGGCCGAGGATTGAGAAAGATGAGATCTTTGATCGGAGACTGAAGGAGTGCAGATCGAAACGTCCGTACCGGTCAGATATTTGCATGTTGTTTGCCTGACGGTCACGGGCACTAAACGTCCGTACCGGTTAAAAACTGATGTCCGTCTGTTGTTTTCTTCATTAAAAATATTTACCTTTTTAAAGAAGAAAATAAAATAAACTGATGCCCGCGCCGGCTACTCTCCTCTCGAACGGGGTCGAAGAAGAAGAAGAAGAAGAAGAAGAAGAAGAAGAAGAAGAAGAAGAAGAAGAAAGCGTGGATGCCTTGGAAAAGCAGGTCAGGGAGATAGGAGACCGACTGCAGCATTTCCGTTCGACTCTCCCGCAACTATTCAACGGAGTGCTCGAGTCGTTTCTTGCCTCCAAAAGGCCCTCCGTTCCACGGGTTGGGTTGAAGGAAGGGAGGCCTCAGATCGGTGATGGGACGGATCTTGGTATGCTCTGTTTTTTTTTTTTTTTGGCAAGTTTTTTTTCAAATTATAAATGTTGTTGCTTCTTGAGGTTACTTGTTGTGGAGCAATGGATTGTGGTTATATGCTATGGTGATTGGTTTTTCAGATTAAAAGAGGGTTCTTTGATAAAGCGTCATTTTTTGGGCCACTTTATGCCACTTGTTATGATATGTGTGGTGTGGTTGAATTTGGAAGACCCACGCTTTTGTGGATAATGGTGGAGGTAATGGCGAGTGATTTGGTTGCTGTTTGTGGGGAAAGATTTGGAGGAAGTGGCCTGTACATTGTTCTGATTTTGGATTTTAAAACTTTAGGATGAAAGGAGAAGAGGGTTTTAAGGTTTATTGCTTGTTTGTTGTATTGTTGGATTAGAAATCGTCGTAGTATTTGTTTGAATGCATCTAATGCCTGCCCTGCAAATTATTCTGATATGCTTCTTAAAAAACTCGTATATACTCAACAGTCATTTTGATTGTTTTCATCTCTGTCAATAGATTGTTGATGTGGGGGTTTCCTTTGATGATAGTTGATATTCTGTGCTTCGTGACATGCGTGCTGTCGCCTATTTTATACTGTTTTTTGTTTCCTTCTTCAATCTCATACTTGAATGGTTGCTACATTACTGCTCTTTTAATTATTCATCTGTATTACAATGACAGCGTACATAACTCAAAACAGCCCATTTCTTTTGCTTGCATATGATTTTTAAAGTTGAAATAGCTTGGAGATGCATTGTTTTAGTTTTCTACTATCTGTCAGTATGGCATGTTATATGTGTGTAGTTATTGTGATTTGTTTTATTCGATTGAAGCTTTGTTGCCAAATACATATGCTTGGCACTATGAGGAAACACTTCAAGTTTTTAGGAATGAATGTGGAAACCCATGGTCTTTTTATGTAAATAATTATTCTCTTCTATGAAGCTTCTTTCATTGCCAAATGTGCTTTTGACTCATGTCTCTTGTGTATTATATCCCTTCAAGACAGCTCACCATTCTGTTCATTGTGAAAATTATAGGGAATGATAGCATGCAACAATATAAGAAGCTGCAGATGGGTGTAGAGGATCCGAAGATTGTTGAAAAGATAGAGTTATTGAAGGTAAGAGTAGCCCATAATGTAGCATCCATTCCGATTGTTTTGAAAAGGGTGAATGAATGCCTATTGTCTGTTGATGAGCTTTAAAGATACGCGCTGAATGTCCATCCTAGTTTTAGAAGGAGAAGACTATAGTGCTTCCTCTTAGCATCATTCTTTGTCTTCCCCAGATCTGAGTGTATTCCTTAATGCTGCCATAGAGTAATGTGAGTACGTATATCCTGTCGTAAATGCAAGCTTGTAGAAGTGTATTGTTCGATTTGAGAGCATGCTTTTACTTGTCCATATTGATTTTTGATTAGACTGTAATGTAGCACTTAATGGTCAGCAGAAAATTTGGATGTTTCTTTCTAACGGAAAGGGTATGAATGTTATGTTAAATCTTGTTGCTTGGATGTTTCTTAATACTCGACCGATATTGCTTTGGCCGCAGCAATTACTCTGCTGTTAATATCGATAATTTACCTGTTTATCTTGTACGAGCTTCCTATTTGGGTCATTCATCTTCTAAAATAAATTTTGTTGTGAATAAATTTAAACGGAAGATATTTTTGTGGAAATCTTATTTTTTTCTTCTAAACCTAACCAAATACTTAGCAAATCATATTGCTTAAAACAAGGGGTTTGGGTCAGAGTTTAGTAACCTTAAGTGGGCTGGAGTGGAAGAGGTTTATTTTGTGATTGCAAGCTGGTCTGGGATTTCCAAAATTGATAATTTTATGGGAATACAATTAAATGCAAATCCCGATGCAATTATCTTAGTATAATACATTAAACTAGATACAACTTAAAAGTTACTGTACATTATATAAATTACAAATTTTTACAGTTGGTAACATCGGTTCATTTTTCATAAATCTTGCGCAGGTGTACTGTTCTCTTTGTTGAATGAAAGCATATAATGAAAGTCCGAAAGACACAGGTTTGATGATGCCCAAGAATGGCAGTGAATTGCCAAATAAAAAGTGTAGCTGGAATGAATTTAAAAAAACAATATTAGTTTCTAACAAACTTCACTTCTGTTAATAAAGATAGAGAAAATGCATTCGATTACCAAAGCTTTCGCACATATCAATGCAAAAAGAAAAAAAAGGGAGCTATGTGCTGTTTCAGAGTTTTGCTTGGGGACTTCGAAGGGGAGCTTTAGCTTTTCGGATAACACCCTCTTGAGACACTGATATCACTAACTGCGATTTAGTAAAGTAAAACATCAATTTCACGTTCGATATTTGATGCAAAACTACAATAAGGTGTTGTAAATAATGCGCGGACCTCTCCTTTCCGGTTAAACATTCTACCAATACAAAATCCTCGAGCATTACTGGTGGTCGATCTTGCGCGACAACGTCCCCTTTCTATCTCATCTCATGCTTCATCGACTTTAAAAACTATCTCCTTGCGCGAGAATATCATTTTCTTTTCTTTTAACCATCTACATCCTCCATATAACTCCTAACCATGAATACATAGGTCGAGTACTTTCACGCATGCTCTTTTAATACCCTTTAAAACTACAAGTCTAGACATATACTCTATTACAATACCCATAAACCTCAATGCTTCTCTAGGTTTGAGAAACTCAAAAGTGGCATTGTCAGGATCCCAATGGAATGGATGCACACCAAATTTAGAGCATACTTTGACAAATACACACCCTATCTCAAAATGCGGCTTTTGATTTTCCCCTATCTCACATCTCGCTAGAAAACTCGAGAAAATCATATATAGCATGAGAGGTGATTTATAAAATAGGCCCGAAGGGAACTTGCGGTAAATTTTATTTTTAAAATCAGACTCGTGGGGTCTTATCCTCAAGGATTGTTAATCATGGAAATAAAATGCGTCTAAATGGTCTATGTTAAGTGAGGTTCGATAAAACAACCACTTCACATGTCTTGCGATCTGGAAATCAAATATGGAATAGAGTATAACGATAAAAAGTAAGAAGAGTCCTAACAAACATGTGGTTCAAGCTCCAAGATTGACGTCTCCTCTACGGCGAACTCGGATTCCAAAACCTACATAAAAGCCCACTACTAAGTAAAATACTGGCATTTCTATATAATGCTTGTTTGTGGTGTGTTCTCACATTGTCAATACATTCTAATAAAGAAGACCACCAAATAAACCTACAACTAAAAATATAGCACATGAATCGAGACATAATAAAGAAAA
Organism: Piper longum; assembly: GCA_032619315.1. NCBI lineage: Eukaryota > Viridiplantae > Streptophyta > Magnoliopsida > Piperales > Piperaceae > Piper > Piper longum. Next base: position 29,068 of record JAVDBV010049623.1, read on the forward strand.
TAACTAATAAAAAATAATAAATAAATAAATAAATATGCTCATGTATAAATATCTAAATAATAAATATATAAAAATAATCAATACTCTACTCATAAAATAATAATAACAAATTTTATAAATACATGGCTGAACACGAGTAAATATCACATATACTCATATTAGTAAACATATAAATAATTAAATTATTTAATGCATAATCATTTAATAAATATATAAATAAATGAAAAAATGGATAATTTTATTTAATCATTAATAATTATAATATCATAATCATTATAGTTATCCAATTCAAAATATACAATTAAATACAAATAAATAATAACATACATGCAACGAACAAATATATAAATGAATATATACAAATTAATAAATATTAATAACATT
>JAVDBV010049624.1:0-14532 GCA_032619315.1 Piper longum
TATATATATATCAAATTATAAATATAAAATGTCATAACTAGTGTAAATCAATTCCATTTATAAAAGTGTTATCAAGAAATATTATTAATTGACACTTTGACAGTGCTTATTCCTTCAAAGATCCAAGCTTCCTTCACCAATCAATTGCACAAATTTCTATAGCTCAAACACTGCACAATTTCTTTAGTATAAGATTTTTTTGCATTATCATCAAATTATAAATAATTATTAATTTAATAATTATTAACCTTATAAAATAATAAGTATTTCTTTCCTAGATATAAAATAATAAGTATTAGTCATGGCCTCCATCAAACACAAACCTTTCCTAGATTTAAAATAAACTAGGATAAGATATGATACAGACGACGACAAAGGGCTGTGGTCCAATGGAGGTAGGCGGCGGCGAAGGCAAGAAACAGAGGCAGGGAAAGTGGTAGCAGAGGCAGTCACAGCAGGTGGCGGTCCAGTGGAGGAAGGAGGAGGGCGGCGAAGGACAGCAGAGAGCAGCGGCAGGGGGTTGCGGCGGAGGGCGGCGGCGACATCTTGTTACTGTGAATAGTAAGTACTCTCCTAGGGTTAGAAATTAGGATATGATTTCGGACTATCCACAGACATTGCTTGGGCCCAACGAACAAGTCAGACATTGACTCGATCGGACAAGTTTTATCCGACAAAATTTCAGACAAACATGGACAACAACTTGTCTAATGTTCGTTCGATCGATGCCCACCCCTAGATAGAAAGCTAGGGCCACTTGCTTGATCTCAACCTCCTGTCAACAGAAAGCCCATGTTAGGGCCCCTTCAAACTTTAAAGAGTTATTGCTTGTCTTAAGAAAAGACATAAAAAAGTTATTGCTTTTTCAGCCCATGGGCCTTGTTCTTTAATGTGCTCCTTCACAATTGATTATTAATTGACATCGATAATTGGGGATTGAGTTCTAAGAGTAATTATTTCCTGTAAGATGTATTACTAAATTGACGATAAGAACCGATCGGTGTAAAATCCGTGACTCGAGTCAAAGTTTTACATTAGCGAATTAGTCTATCGGTTCAAGTCTAGTCAGTTTCATTACACATGTATTGTGCCAAATTTAATCATACGTTATGAGCGATGGAGGTCAAGTGTATCCGAATATATAATAATAACATCACAAAAATAATGAGAAATGAGTTATCAAAATATATGATAGTATGTTAGTTCTTTTTAATATATATTTAATCATAAAATTGTATTTAGACCGAATAATGCAATAAAACAGATTATATAGCAATTTTTGTGGGTTATTAATTATAGAATATTTCATTTTGATGTTATAGAGTGTATTACATTTTATGATATTTTCTATATTTTTTTGAATTTTTTTTAGAATTTATTTGGAGTTAGTTATTATTTTTAACTTGAGTTAGACTCGAGTCAACTTTTAGATTGACACTGAACCCTCCCTCACGAAGTTTCCTCCCCACCTTCCAATCACCAACATGAATGCCGCCGCCGATATCACCTCTTACTATCGTACTACAGCTGATTGATGTTGTCGCCTCTGCTGGAGTTCACCAAGTAGCCCCCACCGTCTTCCTAACCAACGCCCAGTAGGGGTGTAAATGACTAAGCTGAGTAGAGGTGTGGTTGAGTTTGGCTTGATATAAAACGAGCCGAGCCAAGCTTTAATGTAAACGAGCCGAGTCGAGGTTGTTGAAAATTTATGGTGTTTGGGCTTGGTTCGAGCCGAGCTCTAGCCAAGCTCGAGCCTAGCGAATGTTTATGTGCTCGACTTATATAGGATCAAAAAAAAAAAATTTGAACACTATATAAGTTCAATGTGACCTCAATAGTATTTATGAGCCGAGCTGAGCCGAACATTTTTTCGAGTTTGAACACATCGAGTTCGACTTTCGAATCGAGCAGAGCCGAACACTCATTTGCTCAAGCTATGTTTGTTGTTTAACGATCTTATCCATTTCGGGCCGAGTATTTTTTCGAGTACAAAATAACGAGCCTGAGGCGAACGCAAAAAGCTCGCAAGCAAGCTTGGCTCGTTTACACCCCTACGCCCAACCTCCATGACACACGGGAGCCTTGCGCTCATGCCGTGTAACACCCCAAATCCGATTCACGCTCGTGAACCGAACCGGCATGGTACGGCCCCAGTTATGTCGACTAACTCGAACCCAACTCGTACGGATCCAATCTCGGTGTCTTAAGATGAAGATACAACCTGTTATATATGCATGAATGCGTAAAACCCTAGCAGGATACTACATAGATGATAAGTAAATTAAATCACACCAATACAATTACAATAAAAATTAATAAAAATTCGAAAATATAACGAACAGAGTTTCCCTTAAAAATGACATTAGGGGCCACCCTGTCAAATATACATATACAAATATATAAGCATATATCAGATATTTGGATTCACCCAGAATTCTAATTAACACTGTATGTGTCATTCTCTTTGAATCTTGAGACTCAATCCACCTGGGCATTCTATTCATATTTCATATCATCTCATCATATCTTAGCAATTCATCACATCATCATGCTTTTCATTTTCCTCACATTAGTACTAATACCATAAAATCATAAACAAAATATTAAACAATCATTCACCAAACATTTGTCTGTGTACAGAAGACCTCGTTGCTCCTCCGTCCAGCTGGCACATCTATCTCATACTTGTCACCTACATATAGTACGAAAACCATTAGTAACGAGCGTTACTAGTCCAGAATATAAATAATAACAAACTAGTTATGAGAGAAAACTCTCATATGAAAGAAAATATCATATACTCCTTGTGAACTCTTTGAAGGGCATCTATTGAGGAGCCACTAGGCTGCAAACCCGGTAGCGTCCTGATCTGACTGAACTGCTGTTGTTGCCTACTTCGGCATTTCACTTCATTTTTTGGTCTCGAATCCTAAGCCCTCTCATTACCTCCATATTTCTCCTGGCCTTGAGTACGAAGACCGAGTACTCTCAGGCAATCGACTTTCAGTACCCTTTGAACCACAAGTTATGACATGCATTGAACTAAACAGTACTAGTAAACCTCCACGTTCTCCGGATGTGAGGAACTAACGCGGAGTTGTTAGGATCCCTCGGGAGTGGAACAGTCTGCTGGCACTAATTCAGAGCCCGCTTTGACTGTCACGGCATCCTCTGCATGGTACGTGCATTCGATTTCTCCATCTTTCGTCACACTAAAAACTCGATAAAAATATATAGGCCTGGGAAGGGATTTATAAAATAAGCCCGAAGGCAACTTGCTGTGGATCTTGTTTTCGAAATCATTCTCGAGGGATCTCATCCTCAATGGTTATTAATCCGGAAAACAAGTCGGCTAAATGACCCAAGTTAAGTGGCGGCGTAAAACAAAAGCGAGTCCTAACGGACCTGGTAGAAGCTCCAAGCGTGTCATCGCGCCTAGGCGGCGAGCTCCTACTTCGTACCTACACATCAAATCTAAAAGCTAACGCCTTTTAACTAAATGTTGCATCAAACTAGTCATAATAATCACTCACAATGCAAACATTTATCAATAGTCAAATAATCATAAATGTGAAAATAATTATAACTCACCCTATTCATCTCAATTTTATTATGTTTTTCTAAATTACATCGTAATCACTTATCATGTTGAGACTGTTAATCCTCATCATTCTTAATCGCACCATCTAACACTGTTTCATTCACATTTCGGCATTTATCACATCAATTACTCAACCCTAGCATGTTGTCTAACAATCATCGATTCTAAATAATAAACTTGGAGGTAATTATACCTCGTGTCGTCGGCAATCGGCGATGACTAGGGTTTCGTCGTGTGTTCGTCTCGAACTTTGAATTAGGCACTCGACGGCGTCCGAAGCTCGATCGGGTTCAACCGGGTGAATTCCACGAAAGACCCGATAAATTCCATCTATCCGGTTTTTCGGCAAGTTTGGCGGGTTTTCGGCCGGTTTAGTGGTTTTCCGGCATCTATCCAACGGTTTTCTAGCAAGAGTTGCCGGCGGTGTCTACTGGCCAGATAGTGGTCGCGTTGGGTACCATTGGAACCGTGGCAAGCCCGACACATCTATGGCGTCGGCCTGGCCAATGGAGGCGACGGCTCGCCGGAAAATGACAAAAATAGGCGAGGCCGGTGGGTGACTCAATTCGGCTGGCCTGGGCGACGATCGGCTCCGATTCGAGTCGGGGACAGTCGTTTTGGGTGGTCGGTGATGCCGAGGCGGCCACTGGACGGTGACGGTGATGATCGCCGGTGGCTAAATTGCCCCGTAAAAGCATCGCGGGCACGACACTAGGCGCTGCGATTCCGACGTCGCGGCGGCCAGGTGGTGGCCGGGCCTGGTCAGGGTGGCACGGCGATACCGTCGTGGGGCGGAGCGGCGTCGGTCGGCATCGACAGCGGCGGCGGTGGCGAGGGGAAAGAAAGGCTGGGGTTTTTGGAAAAGGGAAGAAACGTCGGGAGCGAGAAAAACAGCTCAATGGCAAACTTGTAAATATTACTTAACTCGTTTCCGGCTCGGGTCAAGAATAATATATAAATCGAAATAAATTCTAAAAAAATAAAAACAATTCGGAAAAAATCTCAGAAAATAAAATAAACATCAAAATTTCAAAATGACATACTCTATAACTATCATCCCCGCCCTAACTACCCGTAACGTGTCCTAACACGATAAATGACCTAAAACTATTTCTACGATCAAGATATATAATAATAGAAATTGTACGGCATACTCTCATATATTCTGATAACTCATTCTTTTCTGTTGTATTCATGATGTTATCATCATATACTTGGGTACACATGACCCCTCATAGCTCATACACGCGACTGGCGTCAGCTCAGTACACGTGTTTTGAAACATACTCGACTCGAAAATAATGGTCTAACTGACCGGTTCTAAATATAAAACCCTAACTTGAATCGTGGGTTTTACATGCCGCACCCTAGACTCCCTTCCCTCTCCCTGTGCGCTGCCACTAAGACCTGCCAAGGGCCAATTGGGCAAGCTAACCGACCTCGGCCATCACCGGCAACCATTGCCGTCGCCGCCGCCGCCGCCCTCATCATCACCATGGTCATGTTGTGCTTTCCTAGCCAGTGCCAACCCACAGCCTCGACCACCTAGCCGAAAAAGTTGCAAAAAAATCGTCGAAAAGTCACCAAAAAACAGTTGTAAATGGCCAGAAATCACGAAAAGTCGGATTTGCTGGAATTCATGGGAAATCGCCTGACTTTTACTGAATTCAACCAACCAAACCCAATTGAACTTTGGATGTCGTCAAGTGCCGAATTTGACTTCTAAACCAGCAACAAGCCCTAATCACCGCCTATTACCGACATAACGAGGTATAAATAACTATGACCTAATTTTTAAAAATATTAATTATTAGCATGACATGTTAAGATTTGATTGATTGACATAGTTAAATATTTTTATTATAGATAAAAATGAATATGCATGATTTGAATGTTATGAAATAAATGCTAATGAACTAATTAAGTACATTAAGCATGAATTGTTAATTAACTGTAATGCAATTTAGAGAAACTCACGATGTGAATTGATGTGAATAGAATTAATTAGTGTAAATTATAATATTGCTAAATGCACTAGTTAGAGCATTTTTTATATGATTAATTGACTTGATGACTTGGATTGTGAGTGCTTTGATGTGAATGTGATAAAGGATGTGTGAATGCATAATTCAGTGAGCATTACCTTTTAGATTTACTGTATAGGTACGAAGTAGAAGCTTGTCGTTCAGGCGTCTGGACACGATTGGAGCTGCTACAAGATATTTTAGGACTTATTTCTGGTTTGAACTTCTCACTCTATCGTGATTTGATTTGATAGGTAAACAGACTTGTCGACTGGTGGATTTATCATATCCCACTCCACACAGGTCATTTAATCATACAGATTTCTTGATTAGTAACCTTCGAGGATGAGATCCCTCAAGTTTGTTTTAGAAAAGTCAAATCTAGATGATGATGTCTTTGGGCTTACTATATTATAATCCATACCCAAACCTATGTATATATAGTTTTCTCGATTTTTCCAGTGAAATGTGTGACAAGGAAAAGTTAACTTATGCTTACACATGCCAGTAAAAGCGGACTCTATATTGGTGAGCGGGCCCTTCCATTCTTAAGGGATCCTGACAACTCCACCTTTCGAGTTCCTCAAACCCGGAGAAGTGTTGAGGGTTATAGGTACTACAATGCAGCGCATGTTTAGACTTGTGGATTCAAAGGGTACTTAGGATCCCTGCTTGAGAGTACTCTATCTCTATGCTTAAGGTCAGAGGTGATACATAGGATGTAGAGGGTTTTGCGATAATTGATTTTCCCATGCGAGGGATAGTTCGAAAATGTTGAGTCATCTAACAAGTCAAAATAGGATGGTGGCAAGCCAAGGCTAACAACTCCTAATTAGTACCCTTATGAGAGATTCTAAAGCAGAAGTATATGATTGATTTTATTTAATAGGAGAGTCAGCTCTCCTATGCTACTTTGATTATCAATTATTTCAGAATCAATAACACTCGTTACTCACTTTTTCGTATTATATATTTAGGTGAGAACCTAAATGACTTAGCATTGTCGGGAATGCGGAGGAGCAGCAATGCAATTTGTACACATATACCTGCAAATAGAATGAAAAATGCGATGTAATGAACTGCTGTGAATAGTTGTGAATTAAATGCTATAATATGTCATTGGAGGAATTATTGTGTGAAACTATGATATTGATCTTTGAATGATGATTATTATGCATGGAATGAACAAGATGACCTAAGGGGGTTGAGACCCAACCCACAAAAATGATGATTATAATGGAAATTCTGTGTGAAAGATATGATGCTTTATCGATGTTATACGTTGAAAGGGTTCCCTATTATACTTTTAGGGGAGTCTCTATCCATTTTATTTTAAAAATTGTAGTTTTTTGAACTTTTAATAGTTTGTTTGTTTGAATATTAAATTACATATCATAGCATTTATCTAGAACAATGTTAAAACCTAAGCATCTCATCATTGCATTGAATGTTTACATCACCATCTTGACACGCTGAGGGTAGATCCCGGTCAGCTAAACCAAGTTATTTAGATTAGCTAATGGTTCGGTCACCGGTATCATTTTCAGTTTGATTCTCGGGTGAACTAAATTGGCGTGGTATCAGAGCTAACCCTTGGTTGATGAAGATGGAAGATGTTATTACAAGTTTCATGTTTACAAATGATGCTTGTGTAGATTTTCTTACCAGTCGACGATGTGATAGTGTCTTCAGGTTAGAGGAGTGAATCTTTAGAGAATGGTGAGACAGATTTTAGGAAACAGATTAAGGCCCCATCCCCTCCATTTCCTAGACAAGACAATCGTAGCCATGGCCACAGTGACACAACATCTAGTTGACCAAGGACGATCGTGCCACTAGGAGAGCCCAGTGTGCCAATCTTAGTTGGTCGATGCAGTGAGAGTCCTTGCCATGACAGTCACAGTAGTACCAATAGTCGACATGAGAGAGATGCAGCAATTGCCACATTGGCTAAGACTTAGATACAGATGCACCAAACCAAGAGGAATTCAAGAGAGAGCTCAGAGAGATAGCCCTCTCAGTGGCCAAAGCGAAAAAGAGACTAGTAGTGGATGACAAGGCACAAGGAGAGCCAGCAATTCCCAAGGGCACCTCCGTTACTGCCTCGTCCTCCGCCACTGCAACAGACGACTACTCCAACAAAGACAAGAATGGGCCCAGATGTTAGTAGACCCGCAGTAGCAAGTAGCGGGCAGAATGCATGTGGAAGTAGAGCTGTAGGATTTGACAGTGTACTAGTAGGACAGGACCACAATTTCCGTAGTATAAGCTAGGAGAAGGGTCTGACAGATCTATAGAGGCTTGGAACTGTGGCAGTATGAGGAATTGAGAAAGAAGGATGCAGAGGAAGCTTTCTTGTGCATCTCATCAGCTATCGGTGTATTTAGAAGCATGGCATGTCCAATGCAGCACCAAGTACACATCATTATAGGAGCTTTCCAAGATGATGCTAAAATATGGTGGGATTCAGTGCTGAATTCCACATTTGCCCACTGACAACCTCAAGACATCACTTGGGAAGAGATCAAGGTGGAGTTGATGGAAAGTAATTTTCGCTAGATGTTAGGAAGATAAAGGAACAGGGACTTTCAAACACTAAAATAGGGTCCATGATAGTGGTGCAGTATGAGATGAGGTTCAGAGCTCTAGAAAGGTTTGCATCGGATTTGGTTCCAACTGAAAGAATGAGATTAGAGCATTTTTATGAAGACCTCCATCATGAGATCCCAATGACCTATCTAGATAGGAAGTTTGCCACATTTTAGTGAGACAATGAGAGCCCCAAGTGAGGCAGAACGATTTATAGCTATTCGACCTTACTATGATTTTGATAAGAGGCAGCAACATCTACGGCTGTATCAATTGGAACAAGGAGTACAATAGAGACGATGAATAGATGCTCTAGTTGCCATGAGGGCTAAGGATGGACATGTCCAGGAGAATAGACCACCTTTCTGTCAGATTTGCAAACGTCATCATGGTGGTGAGTGCAAAGTAGGCACGAATGTATGCTACAGAGTCTGTCAGTCGGGGTATAGTGCCGTAGCTTGTCCAAATGGCTAGTACCTGCAGTTGACACTTATAGCATCTCAACAAAGAGTTACACTTTTAGTTCCCCACTATCAGAAATAGAGGAGAGTACAACAGGGCCACCAATAGCCACTCAGATAGGATTAGAGGGGACAGAACCAGAGAGGGTATACGGCTATAGAGCAGACCAGACGGCAGAGGGGTAGACAACAGGCACTGTCAGCTCAGAATTAGAGAAATCAAAATCAAGTAGTGATACCAGAAGCACCTCCTACCTCAGCACAGTAGCAGCCAATAAGGATATATGCACTCACAGTGGTAGAGGCACTTGAAGACACGATAGTCGTGACGATACGCTTCTCGTAGGCTTTGTACCTGCAAGAGTTCTACTTGCCTTTGGCTGCACACATTGCTTTATTTCATACACAAACAAGTAGAATTTGAGGTAAAACAGAATAAATAGAACATTCAGTATTAGTGTCCACTCTCTCCGATAGTGTTATAAGTACAGGCGAGTGTGTGTGTAATGTCCCCTTTGAGATTCAATAGTGACAACTTGTAGCTGATTTGATATTGTTCAAACTATAAGAATTTGAAGTTATATTTGGAATGAACTAGATGCCCAAGCAAAGAGTCATGGTAGATTGCTAAAGAAAGGCGATGATTGTCCCCCACGGAAGGCACTACTTTTCTTCCAGGGTCAGGGTAGTGACAGGGAACAAGGATGGATATCCTATCAGAATGCAATGAGATAGCTAGACTGAGGCAGTGACTTGATGATGGAAACATTAGTATTGGTTGAGCAGAGTAGTTCAAGGGACAGACTGAATGTTGAGCAGTTTCCAGTTGTCAGAGAATTTAGTGATGTATTTCCAGATAAGATTATTGGATTGCTGCCAGACAAAGAAGTAGATCTCGACATTGAGTTAATGTCAGGCACAATACTGATCTCTAGAGCTCCATACAGAATGACACCTCTTGAGCTCAAGGAACTCAAGGAATAGTTATAGACATTGTTGGATCAAGGGTTCATTAGATTGAGTCTCTCCATGCGGTGCACCAGTGCTATTTGTAAAGAAGAATGATGGAAGCATGTGTTTATGCATTGATGATAGGATGTTAAGCCATGTAACTATTAAAAACAGATACTCTCTTCCTCGCATTGGTGATCTATTCAACTAGTTGAGCTGAGTAATTATCTTCTCAAAGATCGACTTGAGGTCAGGATACTACTAGTTGAAGATTAGAGCAGAAGACATCTTGAAGACTCTATTTAGGACCAGATATAGCCATTATTAATTTTTGGTCATGCCTTCTGGATTGACCAATGCTTCAATAGCATTTATAGACTTGATGAACAGAGTGTTTAATCCATATTTGGACCAGTTTGTGATCGTCATTGTAGACGACATAATGGTATACTCTTCGTCCAGAGAAGAGTATGAGCAATATCTGAGGATTGTGTTGTAGATGCTGAGAGAGCATAGATTGAATGGAAAATTTTCGAAGTGCAGTTTTTGGCTTTTAGAAGTGAACTTTCTTAGCCATATCATATCAGCCGTAGGTATCTCAGTAGATCCAGCTAAGATAGAAGGAGTAGTACAGTGAGAATAGCCAAAGACAAGCATAGAGGTTCGGAGTTTCCTAGGTTTAGCTGGATACTACATACGGTTTATTCAGGGTTTCTCTTCTATAGCAGCCCCTTTTACATGGCTAACTAAGAAGGAGGATCGATTTAGATGGACAAATGAATGTGAGTGGAGTTTCAGGACGCCAGAGGAGAGATTGACTTTGGCACCTGTTATCACATTGCCTGAAGGACACGAGGATTTTGTATTTTACACAGATGCCTCAGGCATTGTGTGTTGATGCAGATGGATAAGGTTTTAGCCAATGTATCTCGTCAGCTCAAGGTTCATGAGCGTAACTCTCCTACACACGACCAACAACTCGCGGCAGTTATATTTTCTCTCAAAATATGGAGGCTTCATTTGTATGGAACGTCTTTTAGATTGTTGACTAATCACTAGAGTCTGAAATATATCTTCACACAAAAGGATTCGAACATAAAATAGAGAAGATGGTTAGAGTTGTTGTCAAACTATGAGATCGACATAGCATACCACGAGGGCAAATCAAATGTGGTATCAGATGCTCTGGGCAGGAAGCCAGTTCAAGGCCCCGCAGGATTGGCAACAGTGTCAGTGATTTAGCATGTTACATGCCAGAGATAGTTGGTTGGAATGATGGCATGACTGACTATTCAACCGGGTATGCTTGAACAGATCAGGGTTACACTGGAGGAAGATAAACAGTTGGGTCAATGGTTCAAACATGGAACACACCAGGAATTGGTCAGAGATGTAGACGGGTTAATCAGACTGAGAGGTCGACTATTTGTGTCGGATGTTCCAGAGTATCCCAAACATCAAAAGTACGATTCTTCACGAAGGTGACACATTGAGATGCTCAATGCATCCAGGTAGTGTGGAGATTTATCATGAGTCCGACAAATTTATTGGTGGCTAGGAATGAAGAAAGAGGTGTACGGCATAGTCACCAGATGTTTGGTGTGCCATTAAGTGAAAGTAGAGCATGCACTTCTAGGTAAAACACTACAGCCATTGGGAACTCCAAAGTAGAAATGGGAGAGCTTATCATACGACTTTGTATTTGGTTTGCCTAGGACCTACTAACAAAAGGATGCAATATGGGTCATAGTAGATCGACTCACAAAGATTGCACACTTCATACTAATCAAGATGGATTACCCATCGACCACTTTGGCCACACTGTACAGAGATCAAATAGTATAGCTAGATGGAGTGCCACGGGAGATCATATCAGATGGGGATTCAGATTCACATGCCGATTTTGGAAGGCTTTCCAAATAGCTATGGGCACCAAGTCGAGATCCAACACAACCTTTCATCCTTAGATAGATGGGTATACTAAGAGAACCATATAGATACTAGACGATTTGCTCCAAACATGCATCCTGGACTTCAGAGGAAGTTGGGAAGAGCATCTACCTAGAGGGAGTTCTCATACAACAATAGTTATCAGGCCACAATCAGAATGACACCATTCAAAGAACTATATAGAGAGCCATGTCGATCTCCAACGTGTTGGGTACAGGGCAGTGAACCAGTGGTAGTTGGGCAAGAAATGATCTAGGAGACACAGGAGGTAGTGATGCAGATCAAGAAGAGAACGAAGTCAACTCAAGATAGACAGAAAAGTTATGCCGATCATTGCAAACATGAGGCTTATTTTGTCTTAGGAGATCACGTTCTTCTGAAGGTCTCTTTGACTATGGGAAACATGACATTCAGGATGCGTGAGAAACTCAGTCTGCGATATTTCGGACCATTTGATGTGATCAAGCATATTGGACTAGTGGCTTAAAGGCTAGCATTGTCATCCCATCTATCAGCTGTGCATAATGTAGTTCATGAATCATTGTTGAAGACAAACCATCCAGACAATTCTCATGTCGTCAATTTCAGAGAGATAGAGCTGCAATTAGACTTGACATATCCAAAAGAAGTAGTCAAGATTGTGGATTGTCGAGGGAAGGTCCTTTCAATAAAAGAAGTTCCATGAGTATGAATGCAATGAACTAGACGAAGAGTTGAAGAATTCACATGGGAATGTGAAGACGAAATGAAGAAGAGATACCCAGAGATATTCGAGCAACCAGCTGCATGACCAGGTACTCTAGCAGAGACTTAGCTTTCCAGATTATTGATGAGGTGAAAACCTTCCTGGGTAAAATTTTGAGGACGAAATTTTTCTGAGGGAATGTTGTAAATCCTATAAGTTGAGTAAGAGTTTGACATTAGCGAACCGGTCGGTTTATCCCATGTGCCAAATTGAGTCAATTTTATAGCACATCTATTAAGCTGAGGCCAGCCGCGCGTTATGACTGATGAGAGCCAAGTGTACCCGAGTATATGATAATAACATAAAAAAATGATAAGAAATGAGTTATCAAATTATATGATAGTGTGCCAGTTATTTTTTTATTTATTTTGATTGTAGAATTATTTTAAAGCCGAATAACACAATAGGATGCATTATTTTATAGTTTGGGTGGGTTATTAGTTATATAACATGTCATTTTGATGTTATGAAGTGTATTATATTATATGATATTTTTTTGGATTTTTTAAATAATTTATTAGAAGTTAGTTATTATTTTTAACTAAAGTCAGAGTCAAATTAACTTTTAATTATGAGATTACCACCAAACCCTCTCACAAAGTTTCCCCCCCACCTTCTGATCACTGCCCCAAACACCGTGCCAATGCCACCTCCGGTTACCATACCGCCACCGATTGATGCCACCGCCTCTGCCAATCGAGGTTGTTGCCTCCACCAAAGTTTGCTGAGCAGCTCCCCTCGTCTTCCCAGCCGCTGCGTGGCCTCCACAGCACATAGGAGCCTCATGCTCATGCCATGCTCTTGACACCATTTCGCTGCCAGTCGCTCCGCCTTGGTGCTGTCTCTTTCCCCTTCGATCCATATGCCCTTCCCCATCCCTGTACGATGCCACCGAGACTGGACAATGGCCAATCAAGCAAGCCAATCGACCAAGCCTACCCAAGGCAGTCGTAGGCAACCATTGCCACCATCGCCACCCTCCCCATCACCTTGGTTGTGTTGAGCTCACCGAGGCAATACCAACCACAGCCCTGACCACCTCACGGGAAAAATCACCGAAAGATCGTCAGGAAGCCGCTGGAAAATTGCTGAAATAATTGCCAAAATTGCCGAATTACTGGTTTGGATTATTTGAAATTTGCCAGAATTGTCAGATTTTAGACGAATCCATCCATCCAAACACAGTCAAACTTCGGAGGCTGTCGGGTGCCGAATTTGAGTCTCAAACCGTGCAACAAACCCTAATCGTCATTAATCGCCAATGACAAGGGGTACAATTGATTCTGACCTAATTATTTAAAATTGATAATTATTAGCATATCATGTTAGGATTTTATTGATTGGCACAGTAAAATATTTTTACTTTAAATAAAAATGAATTTGCATGATTTGAATGATATGAGATAAATGAAAATGATCTAATTAAGTAAATTAAGTATGAATTATTAATTAATTGTAATGTACTTAAAAAACTCATAACATGAATTGATGTGAATAGGACTAATTAGTGTAAGTTATAATATTGCTAAATGCACTAGTTAGAGCATTTTTTATGTTTAATTGACTTGATGACTTGGATTGTGAGTGCTTTGATGTAAATGTGATATAGGATGTGTAAAAACCACGAAAAAAATAATAATAATGAACACAATAATAATAATTTATTTAGATGGGAAAGGTTATGTGGATAGGAACAATTCATAAATATTACTTTATTATAAAGTAAATAAATTTTTACGATGCATGTCATTTTTTTTTACTAGTGTAACCGTCAGGTAAAATGAATAAGTTAATCTTGTTTTAATTATTATGGTTTGGATGATGTAAGGCATGAGGTATTGAATTATTAGAAAAATATTAGAAATATTGGGAGCATCTTCAAGTGGTTGAATTTTGGAAGGATTAGGAGAGCAATTGATTTTTTTAAAAATAAAAATTAGGTATGTATTATTAGGAAGGATTCCTTTCTCACACTATTTAAAGGGTTTAGATGGGAGAGTTGAAACCCATCTTCTACTCTTTTCTTTCTTCAATCTTTGAGCTCTCTCTATCTATACTTATATGCTCAAGACGTTTTTCAACAAGGGTTGAAGGATTTGGAGTGAGAAAAACTCCAAGTGACTTATCCTTCTACCGTTAAAGGTATGTTTTTACCGGTTTTGAATTAAGAATTTTGATTTCGTATATGAATGTATTGTTTTCATTTTTCGT
>JAVDBV010049625.1:0-13791 GCA_032619315.1 Piper longum
GCTCTCCAAGGTTGTCGATGGTTGTTTTCGAAGCTTGATTGTGCGAAAAAGTTTGGATCTTTACCGTGGTGGGACGGTTTTGCAGGGAAGGACGTCATTGGGCTGGCGCAGACGGGGTCGGGGAAGACGGCGGCTTTCTCACTGCCGATCCTCCAAGCCCTGCTTGAAAAGCCGCAAGCTTTTTTTGCCTGTGTACTTTCACCTACAAGGTTGTCTTTTTTTCTTTGTCCGTAAGCTTTGTGAATTGGTGAGTTTTGTTTATATGTGAATTGATGAATTTTTCCGTTTTTTTTTTTTGTTAGTAGGGAATTGGCGATTCAGATAGCGGAGCAATTCGAAGCTCTCGGGTCTAGCATTGGTGTGAAGTGCGCTGTTGTGAGTGTGCTGTTTTCTAATTTGGATTTGTTTCATTATTATGTTCTCATGATTTATATCGTATAATGTCTGTGGTAGAGGTTTTTTCATGCTTTCAAGTAGTTTAATGATCCTATTTTAGCAATAAGGTGTAATGTGTGATTGAACCAGCAATCAGGATAATGGTAATAAGTTTGATTAAGACAGAAAAAGGCAATTCTGGTGCGTTGTATTTTTATTTGTTTGTTTGGTGTATGTGATAATGATTCTGTTTGTATTGTAGCTTGTGGGAGGTGTCGATCAAGTGGCACAGCAAGCTGCCCTTGGGAAGCGACCGCATGTTGTGGTAAGCAGTTGAAAAGATAATGATTTTGAGGAACTTTTTTTTTTTACTGTAAAAGAACTTTGCAAGTCTCATATATCTTCTTCTTCTTCATCTTTGTCATCCACCTGCTCCTGAGATCGGGTTTACTGATTCTTTCCTTCCACTTCATCCTCTGGTAGGCCATATTAATGCTTAGTTCAAGATGTTTTATGTCCTTTCTGATCATCCCCATCCATGCCCCATGACACCCTTAAGGATCGAATTCCAATAGTACCATACATGCACAATTAGAGGGTGCCATATGTGCGCAATTAGAGGTCACACCAATTGAGGAGAAAATGTGATAATATAGGTAACGTTTGTTTATTCTGCTTATAATTTTGAATTATTCATCTTATTGTTTGATCTAGGTTGGGACACCCGGACGGTTATTGGACCACTTAACCAACACAAAAGGCTTTAGTCTTCGGATGCTTAAGTATTTGGTACGATATTATTTTGCTTACAAGTGAGTTATTATTGTTCTATGGTTTGTTTACTTTGGAGATGTCAGAAAAAAGGTTTATATGTAGTTTTAGTTTGGTCTCTAACTTGGAAAGATGTAAGCAATAATTGGAAAGTAGTGAGTAGCTACTTTTGGTGTCGTCAAGCCAAATAAAAGTTTGTTTTATGTAGAGATGTTAGAATGGTGCATGAAACTTCCGATCTTTTGTCAAAGAAGTCACTTATTGCATCACCGTTTCTGCAGTTTTACATAGCCTATGTCAATGAGTTCACTTGATTATAAGTCATAAACTTGTACTCTCTCTAGACACATCTTACTTTTGCATTTTGCATTGGTACCATTGTCTGATGTTATCCTTCTTTTTAAAAAGGAAATTCATATAAATCTTCATGTTTGTTTGCTGTTTCTGCTATCTTGCACCATTAATACATTATTATTTTCCTGGGTGTACTCCAGCAATTTACAGTAAGGTTATTGTGATGTTATTAATATCTTATGCTTGACATATAATAGATTCTAAGACTTGCTTTTATGAATATATATTTTCTCATGGACTTAAATATTCTGGCACGATTGATCTATTTGAACAGGTCCTGGATGAAGCAGATAGGTTACTTAACAATGACTTTGAGAAGGAAATTGATGAGATATTAAATGTCATTCCCCGTGAACGAAGAACATACTTATTTTCTGCCACAATGACCAAAAAGGTTAGATATTTATACCACTCGGTGTCAGACTGCGTTCATATACCAGACTTTGATAGTTCTCTTCAGTTGCAATCTTGCTCTTTCTCTGTTTCTAGCTTCTTGTATTAATCTATTTTCTTTTTTTGTAAAAAAAAAACAAAAGGTGAGCAAGCTTCAGAGAGCATGTCTCAAGAATCCTGTAAAGGTATGCTACAAGAGGCTTAAACTTATTTAAATATATCTAAAAAATAATGTGTTTTTTGTATGAGAAAGGCTTTGTGTTTTGATGAATGGTAACTGTTCCTTCTAGGTTGAGGTTTCCACGAAATATTCAACCGTTGATACGCTTAAGCAGCAGTTTAAGTTAGTTCCTGCAAAGTACAAGGTAGTTAATTCTTCATCATTGTTGGTGATATGCTTTGAAACTTATTACTGGAACTTAAAGAGTAGTGCTTTATTTATGCAGACCTGCTATCTTGTTTACATCCTGAGTGAGATGTCAGGAAGTACATCAATGGTCTTCACTCGCACTTGTGAAGAAACTCGTCATTTATGTTTGTTATTGAGAAAACTTGGGCTAAACGCCATCCCCATTAGTGGTCAGATGTCCCAGGTGTTGGTTTCTATTACACACTTTTCCACAATTTGATTATGAATATATGAGAACTTTTTAGTTCCATTGTATAAATTTCCTAAAGCCTTTCCTTTGAGCTATTCACTCATAACAGTATCTTGAGAGATTGCAATGCTTTATTGTTATTTTAGATGAAACGATTAGGAGCCTTGAACAAGTTCAAAGCTGGGGAATGCAACATTCTTGTGTGCACTGATGTGGTGGCAAGAGGGCTTGATATTCCATCAGTTGATATGGTTATTAATTATGACATACCTAGCAATTCCAAGGTTGCACCATATCTTCATTCATTGTTAGTTCTGGCAAGAGAAATTATTGTTCTTTTTGCCTGATATGTTTTTTGTGCCTTCTTTGCAGTATTACATCCATAGAGTAGGAAGAACTGCTCGTGCTGGTCGTTCTGGAGTTGCTATTTCATTGGTAAACCAATATGAAGTAGAATGGTACATGCTGATAGAGAAACTTATAGGTATTGATTTTTCTTATCTTCATTATTGCATTCTAGTGCATGTCATTCAAGAATAATTTATGTCTGTGTTCTGATAGGGAAAAATCATTTTCTATGTGCATGTCTTGGATGCACATCATCACTGTAGAATTGAAGAAATAACTTAATCTACCAAGTTTCATCA
The DNA here is from genome assembly GCA_032619315.1 of Piper longum. NCBI lineage: Eukaryota > Viridiplantae > Streptophyta > Magnoliopsida > Piperales > Piperaceae > Piper > Piper longum. The sequence continues at coordinate 3,140 of JAVDBV010049625.1, forward strand.
TGCTTCCATGTAGAAGTTAATAGAATTTGTTTGTTGAAAGTTCTTTTGTGGAGTATGACCATAATCCTGTTGATCAAATAACCAATGCCTTACCTATAAATCAGAAGAAAGAATGAACTGACCGCAATCATGATTTTTTGTCTCATTTTTTCCTTTTGGCATAAGAGCTTGCAATTTTTTCAAGGATTTTATGTGGATCAATCTATTGCTAATGCAGAATCCTTATTGGCCCACTTAGATGGTGTAAAATGTGAATGATGATGACTTGACTTACCATGATTAGAATAGATAATCATTTGCCCTTGTGGATTGCAGGTAAGAAGTTTCCTGAGTTTCCATGTGAAGAAGAAGTTCTTATATTATATGAGAGTGTCAATGAAGCCAAGAAGAGAGCTGATATGGTAAGTTGTTTCCATGATCACATCTCTAAATCATGTCAACCATTATTGTCAGAATGTTAAAACTGGATGCTCGTTATTGATCCTTTTTTCTCGTGTGATTGGTTTGAGTAAGTATTAATTAGCCAGAAGGACTTCTACTTTTATTTGTAAGAAATGTTGAGATCTTCTCTCTTGCATAGTGCTTGTGCTCGAGACAAAGTAGAATTATATCGTCTGAAAATGAAAATTGTGGTAACTACCGTATGCTGATGTAAAATATTTATTTCTTGCTCTAAAGGTGATATTGCTTCTTAAAATCACGCTTTAACTATGAATTGTCTTTGCTACTAAGTTGTACAATCATAAGCCCGTCTTTGTGTGGCGGAGTATGAATTAATTGGGTCAGTCTGAACTTTGGCCAATTCAACTTCTAGGCTATTTCAGATGCATTCATCACCAACCGAAATTATAGATAAGCATGTCTCATTTGTCCGCATTATTGTTAGGAAATGAAAGAAGACACAGGTATGGGAAGAAAAAGAAGAGAGAAAGGAGACGGCATAGAGGATCTTTTGGCTCGAACGTCGGGAAAGAAATTCAAGAAATCTAAGAGACCATAATATTGATCTTACGGCAACCTGTTGAAACTGAACAATAGAGGAAGCTTTTATGCAAGTTAATTTCTCCAATTTTGCTTATCTATGTTTTCGTTTTTTGGAAAAAAGGTTGGGCCCTGTTCCATCCTGAAAATTTTGTTACATGAAAATCCTGAATAGGCCTGTAGCAGTTTGGAACCCTAATGTATATGCTTGCGGTAGAGACCTTGAGCTGGCTAATCTGAATGTATCTTTCAAATCAAAATATGAAAGAGGTTATAGGTGGTGTTATTATCTATATTGTCATCTTTTTATTGATCATAAATTTAAGTGGTCTGGATTCCTTATACTATGTGACACAGGAGAAAACATTAACAGAGGGAAACAATGGAGACCCACATTGTATGGAATTGGGTTTTGTCATAATTGATTAGACCGAAGTCACCGAACAGGTAGGAACCATTTTGAACGGTATCCATCTCTTGAATTGAACTTGAGTGAAATGAAAATAGCTTAAAAAGTTTAACATTTTATAAATTTTGAAAGATAATAATCCAGGCACGCCGTCACACCGATAAAACCCAGATTAGATTTTTGGAACATCATCTTTACTTCTCCGACCAACCCTGGCTCCCTCCTCACACACACCCTCGCCCTTCCTCCGTAGTCACCATCTTGGTCTCGCTATCTCATTTGCCAAATTCAAGGTTTTGTTTTTTTTTTTTTTTCCATTTCACTCTGTTCATTGTCATTTTAAAACTTCGCCCAAACAATAAATATTTTTTTGGGTGTGTGTTAATTGCTCAAAATGCCTTAAAAAGGTCTACATGTTACTGAGACAAAATAATTTAAACATGCATAGAGTGAGGAAGTTAATGAAAGTTAATAAACTCTCTTTATCAAAATTTTTTTTTATTCAGTTCAATATAAACCTCTTCTTTATCTTAACAGATTGTAACTGTATTATAAAGATTTTCCTCCTAACTAATTTCTATAAATTTCTTCTTTATTATAAATATTCTTTTTATAAATCTTGTAATTAATTTTTTTACATATACTTTATTTATATGTGAACAAAAAAAAACTCTCGACGAGGGGAATTTATTAAATTTTATATGTTAAGATAAAGAGGAGGTCTATGTTAAATGGTATAACTTATTCATTATGCGTTCTTTTATAAAAAAATAATAACAAACAAAAGGTCCAGAATTTTAAGTTTAAGTGAATACCATTAAACCGACCATCATTAACTATTGCAGCTCTTCAATATTATATGTGTATGCATCTTCCACTCTTATATTGATAATGTCAAACAAAACTTCATCTGTTGTTCATCTCCTTTTCCTTGTCCACATGACACCTTGTTTTATCACATCCAAACAAAAACTCACGTCTCATCAAACAGGGACTTAAACTTCCACCGATCTCATAAAATGATAATTACTAAGAACAAGCTTCATCTTGGGATAAAAAAATTAACAAGCTTCCAAGCCATTAATCTGATCTTAGTCAGTCTCTGTGACATGCACTCCTGCTGTTACTAAAAAAAAGACATTTGTGGGATGGAGGGTCATCGCTTGTGTCATACTCTTGATCTGCTATTTAAACCCCCTGCCAACCCGTCCCCTGTGAAAAGTGGTGGGCGGTCCCTTACTCCTTGTGGTCCGTGGAGTCAGTAGACTTGAAACAATAATTGTTTCTCATCTTGCTGTCAAGCTGCTTGTCTGGGTTTTTGTCTCTGGGTGGTAATTCCTCTTCTTGGTTCTTGACATGAGAGACTGAGTTGTTGGAGGAGTGAGTAACTTCTTTTTTTCTGCTGTTGATTATGAACGGTTGATCCTGTGGATAAGATAGCATCTTTTTGGTCTTCTTTTTTCGGATTCTGGAATCAAATTGGTATGCTGCCTAGTGGTAGATTTTTTACCAAAATTGAATCTTGGAGGAGTGGAAGCTTTTTCTTTTTTGTTCCCTGTTAGTAGTTGATCCTGTGAAAAAGGACAGCATCTTTTTGGCTCTCTGTTGCGGATTCTGGAATCGAATATGTGTCGTTCTTAATTGTTGATGTTTTCGGTATATCTTTTGACAATTGTTTCTTGAATTGTCAATTCTGTAGCTGTTTTGAGGCTTTTTTTTCGGTGGTGGTCGTGTTATAAACTGAAGCGAATATGGCCATGGCGCCTACTGTAAAGGTGGTCCTAGGATCGACTGCTTTTGCTATCTTTTGGGTGCTTGCAGTGTTTCCGGCTGTTCCATTTCTTCCAATAGGGAGAACTGCTGGATCACTGCTGGGTGCTATGCTAATGGTCATTTTCCGGGTTATCACTCCTGATCAAGCTTATGCTGCAATTGATCTTCCCATTCTTGGTCTTTTATTTGGTACAATGGTTGTTAGTACCTATTTGGAACGGGCAGACATGTTCAAGTACTTGGGCAAGTTGCTGTCTTTTAAAAGCAGGGGTGGGAAAGACTTGCTTTGCAGAGTTTGCTTGGTATCTGCAATATCTAGTGCATTGTTTACTAATGATACCACTTGTGTTGTGCTTACTGAGTTCGTGCTTAAGGTTGCGAGGCAGAACAATTTGCCTCCTCAACCTTTCTTGCTTGCCCTTGCTTCAAGTGCAAATATTGGTTCCTCGGCTACCCCGATAGGAAACCCTCAGAATTTGGTCATTGCTGTGCAAAGCAAGATATCATTTGGAAAATTCCTGACTGGCATTGTTCCGGCAATGCTCTTAGGAGTTGCACTCAATGTGGTTTTTTTGCTTTGTTTATTCTGGCACATACTCTCTACTGATAAGGATGTTGAGGAAGCTGTACCGGACGCTGTTTCCGAGAATGTAGTGGTTTCTCACAGGTTTTCACCCGCAACCATGTCACATGTTAACTCAATGAACTCTCAGGACTGGAACCATGTTATGGATGGCATGGTTCAAGGTTCTCCAATGAATGGAGATTCTGGGCATGGTGAGACTCTTAGAAATCGGGCTATTTCTGTTGAAAATGATATTCAGATTGCAGGGAGCAGCATGACTGAGTCTGCAAAGATTTCCAATGCTTCAATGAATGACAAGGGAAGTTCTCCTGCAAAAGATGAAGATAAGTCTTTAAAAAAATCAGGAAGAAGCATTCTAAGCCAAATGAATGGCTTTGCTGATTCATATTCTTTTCATGCTTCAGAAGAAAAGGAGGGTCCTCTTGAAAGATGGAAGAGGTTGTTGTGGAAGACTTGTGTTTATCTTGTTACTCTTGGGATGTTGATTGCATTGTTGATGGGCCTTAATATGTCTTGGACTGCCATCACAGCAGCTTTAGCACTTGTGGTTCTTGATTTTAAAGATGCTCGCCCCTGCCTTGAGAAGGTAATACCTTTAATCAAGTAATTGAATGATATGTGATAATAGGATGCTACGGAAGAAAAGTTTGGCAACTCTTACCTTGTTAAGTTTTAAAATTTCGATGTTTAAATATATACAGTAGTTTGGGATAATGAATTCCTTTCTACTATATTTATATTTATTTTGATTTTCTTGATTTTTACATATCTGTCCAGGTATCATATTCATTATTGATATTCTTCTGTGGGATGTTTATTACTGTTGATGGGTTCAACAGAACCGGAATTCCTACTGCAGTGTGGGATTTCATGGAGCCACATTCTAGAATTGATAGTGCTGGAGGAATTGCTGTCCTTGCCGTCGTCATTCTTATTCTTTCAAATTTTGCATCAAATGTACCAACAGGTAAGTTCGCTTTTTAGCTTGTTTTTTTTCTCTTTTACTGAATTTGTAACTCTAGTTTTGAATTCTAGGCTAGAGTATGTAGTTGATTTGTTGCATATCAAACTCTCCATTTTTTATGCGGTAGTAGGATTAGAGGTGTACCTTTTCTTTTTTGTTGTTTGTGTTCATTTGCGAAGATTAAAGTAGGCTATAAACAGGAAAATAAATATGAAAGCAAAAAAGCAATAACTGCAATGTCATTATTGGTAATTTCCTCAACTAACCTTGTCAATCAACTTATATGTGGAAGTTTACTTTAAAATTGTCATTGTGTCACTTTATATGACAACCTTTTACATGTGAAACTGATGATTAGGAGTCAGAAAAGGCATCCAGCCATCAAGACTTTTCCATTCTTCTCTAATGTCCTTGTTCCCTCTCGAGATAGGATGGAAGAAGAAGCACTTAGTGTTTTCTTTTTTCAAAAAAAAAAAATGTACTGACTAAGAACAGTATCTGTAGACATCCTTTTCAGAAAATACCTTCTTGAAAAACTTGCAGTCTTTTTTTTTATCATGAATATATTATCATGCAAAATCAGCTGCAAAGGCTTAGGTGTGGCAGTTTCTCTTTGTTTACTTGATAGTTGTGTTACATGTTGTAGTCTTCCCTGTCCTTGTTCTTCTTCCAATTCCAAAATGTGTGTGTTCTAGTGTAATTTGTGTTGCTTCAATCCCATATTGACCTAATGGTGTAAATGGCAATACGAATCCTAACCAGCTTATGACAGGGGTTATCATTTATTTTCTGATTGTCACTTGTTAGTGGTATAATTCCTTAAAAAAGACATTCTATATATTGTTGACAATACGATATCTACCCTCTCTGTCTGTTGAAAATAGTCAGTCAAAGACAGCAGGTACAAGAGTAAACAAAATAGGGAGAAAGATGGTGAATACGTTGTGCATTCTTCTTGTGCTGATTCATTTATTTATAAATAAATATGTGGTAGCTTAGAAATAAGATCTGCAACTTTGCAGATAATAAGCTGAAAGCATTAATTCCGAGACTAAAGAAAGACTCTTCAATTGTAGTCATTTCTTGTTTCTTTTATGAAAAATTCGCTTGCAAGGATGCTTTGCTTTCCACTGATAGTTGCGTTAAGAAGCATAATTGAAGCCAACTTAACTATGCGTATTGTCGGTCTGCGTGGTCTTGAAAAGTAGTTCCTCGGTTGCCTTTAGGTCTCATGCATTTTCTGGTCTTGCTTCCATTCGGATGTGCAAATGGATCCTAACCAAGAGATCAAATTTAAAAACAAGGAACAATCAACATAAAATTACACCCCATGGTGTAACACACATACTGAGGATTCAACACTATCAATGATCTGTTCGGCTTCTCGATTGTATTTCTTTTTTCACCATGCAAGGCTTTGTTATTCACAATAGAGAGGCTTTATTGAAAATCTTTTTCACCCTGAATGCTCTTATGGACCACACAGATATCTAGTTTGTACCTTTTTCGGAACTTTGAGACGAGTGGTGCTATGGAATTGAAGTTCTGGTTTCCATTAGTTTCTGTGATATATTTGCTTCCTTGTATAGAGTTATAGATTCTTGTATTGATGAAACACATCTAGCCTTGCATCTGATGTGCTTATAAATAATTTTCAGTACTTCTGCTTGGAACTCGCGTTGCCTTATCTGCTGCATCCATTTCCGCAGCTGAGGAGAACAAGGCATGGCTCATCTTGGCATGGGTAAGTACAGTAGCAGGCAATCTTTCCCTTCTGGGTTCTGCTGCCAATCTAATTGTGTGCGAGCAGGCTCGTCGAGCCCAGTTTTACGGATACACTCTATCGTTTTGGGGCCATCTCCGTTTCGGAGTTCCATCCACTATCATTGTCACTGCAATTGGATTACCTCTTATTAGAGGTTAGAGAGATACAGTGGAGATCTCATGGTGAAAGTGAAACACTTCTGAGATCTCAAATCTATGCTAATTGCTTCTACTCGAGCATATTTCATGTTGATTCTTCAAATGTATTTTTCTGTAAATGTTTGAAATTTCCTTTTGAAAATAATGGTTGATATGAGACGTAGAGCTCTTAGTCGAGTTGCTGATCTGGTTGAATTTCATTATATTGGCATGCAAAAAAGATGAACTTAATTGTATAATTTTAGGGCTATATCTATGAATTTAAACATTAAATTTAATAATGTAACGACCCGCCAGTTTGAGTTACCCGAAAATATTAAATTATATATTATATTTTATTATTTAATATCACTTGTATTAATATTTCAAAATATTACCAATAAAATTATTTAATCTGATATGGTTCAAATTTTATTTATTTCTATTGTGCTAGTAAGGTTCAATACTTAGGATGATCTCATTAGTATATTTTTCTAACTCATTTAAATTATTACTCTACTAATAAATACTTACTTTTATAACTTACCAACCAACTATATAATATGCAGTAAACTAATGATAATTTTACTAATAATTAAACTGTACTAACAGGTAGACTATTATATTAATATATTTTAATACTAGCCCATGTTACTACCGTGATTAATCCACTACTTAATATTACTTTTAAATATGGTAAAGATATTTCTTATCTAGCACTTATAAACATTAATATGTAATTTGCAAAACTATAATTAATTTATTAATTAATAGCAATTTATAATCAATATAAATAATTAGTTTGCTTACTTATACACAGCAATTTATTAATAACATTAAGCACATGAAAATTCATAAGTAATACTTAATAATTATTAGCCCAGTTAAACAATCCATTGGATTGAACCCCAAACATAACAAATATTAATTAATTTGAGCAAAACTAAACATATTAACCATCAAATAAATTTTTTATTATTCTATCCTCTATAATTAAACATGCAGTATAGCACACCAGCCTATGATTATTAAGAACCGAACCTGCAACCATCAAGAACTCGGAAGCAGCACCAATAGGAAATCGAACACTACCAAACCACAGGGAGAAACATGAAAATAAACCCATCCCCAAGCAGGATCACAATTATCCCCATTCATCTTATGCACCACCGACGTGATAGGGAACTAAAAGTGATAGCTTCTTAACTAATCAACTAATTAATAACCCAAAGAGGCGTAGTGACTCTTTAAACAATCATCAGCAGGATAGCCCTCCAAACTTTCGCATGCAATCATACTAGACCAGCCCTTCAGAACCTCGAACACACATAGCAGCCATCTTGTTACCAATATTATGAATGCATGAAAAGCAAAAAAATAAGAAATATAACTAAAGATGACAAGCCCATGCTAATGCCCCAAACTAAGGGAAAAGGTGGTGAACCGGCCAAAACCAGAAACCTCATACAAGACGACTTCAACACACAACCAACCAGTACCCCATGCACCAAACAAATCACCGCCAAAGAAAAAAAAAACAAAGAGGTGCATGAAAGAAATTCAAAGAGAAAGAAGGAACTAGGAGGAGGAGGAAGATACCCGAGGAGGAGGAGGAGGAGGTTGATGATGTTGACGAAGAGAAGAAAAAATAGCCACAACGGTATTAGGGAGAGGGACTCGTCCTTTGGGTTTTTAACGTGAAAATAGAAGCTACAAACTTCCCACAAAATTAATCCCATAATCCCATAATGTCTCAAAATTCCCCGTCCACACACTCATGACTTAATCTATCCAATCTCGAGAAAAAAAAAATTTATTTCCTGATAACCAAAATAACTAGCCACACCAGTTATAACACCTATCGATCTAAAAGGATTAATATTTTTTTAAAATAAAAATAAATAAAAATAATATATATATATATATATATATATACATAAATCCAATTAATTTTAAGGATTTTACAAGCAATATCTATTATCCATTACTATACACTAAACTTGAGCTAACACCCTTTGATGTTCATTTTTTTCGATTGTCAAGAGGTTCATCTTTTAGCAATCATTCCATACCTTTTCGTAACCATTTTTTTGTATCTTTTCATGATTATTTTTTTTCCATTGGGAGCTTTTTTTTTTGTACCCATTGGTGGTGGAAGCCCAGCCGGTCCAGCAGCATTGGGGTTGATTTTTGTAACACTAGGCCCCGTGGGAGTGGACTTGCGAGATCCGACGGCTGAGATTCAAATTGGAGGTGGCCGGGTAAGTCAAGTGGTTAGGATGGACGGTTCATGGGCCTTGCTGGTCTTAGCCGCTATCTTGGCCTACATGTCTTGGTTCATGTTCATGGCCCGGCCCTTGCGTGGCCCAAGGGTCTGGCCCGTGGTCGGCAGCCTCCCCGGCCTCATCTCGAATGTCGGCCGGATGCACGAATGGATCACCGAAAACCTCCAGTCGACCGGAGGCACCTACCAGACCTGCATTTTCTTCCTGCCAGGCATTGCCCGCCGGCAGGGCCTGGTGACCGTGACCTGTGACCCCAAGAACCTAGAGCACATTCTCAAGACCCGGTTCGACAATTACCCCAAGGGTCCGGTCTGGCACGCCGTCTTCCACGACCTCCTCGGGAACGGCATCTTTAACTCCGACGGCAAGACGTGGGTGGACCAGAGGAAGACGGCGGCGCTGGAATTCACCACCCGAACCCTCCGGCAGGCCATGGGACGGTGGGTGAACCGGTCGATCAAGAACCGGTTCATTCCCATCCTCGAGTCAGCTCGGGTCAGTGGGGACCCGGTCGATCTCCAGGATCTCCTCCTCCGGCTCACCTTCGACAACATCTGCGGCCTCACCTTCGGCAAGGATCCGGAGACGCTCGCCCAGGGCTTGCCGGAGAACTCCTTTGCCACGGCCTTTGATCGGGCAACGGAGGCTACTCTCCAGCGTTTCATCCTTCCGGAGTCGGTTTGGTCCATAAAGAAGCGGTTCGGATTGGGTTTGGAGTTCAGCCTGAGCCGGAGCCTAGCTGGCATCGACAAGTACATGTCTAGCATTATTGGCCAGCGCAAGGTCGAGCTGCTGAATCAGCAGAAAAATGGGGTCCAGCACGACGACCTACTGACCCGGTTCATGAAGAAAAAAGAGGCATACTCGGACCGGTTCCTGCAACACGTGGCACTCAACTTCATCCTAGCTGGACGAGACACATCATCCGTTGCAATGAGCTGGTTCTTCTGGCTAATGACATGTCATCCCAACGTGGAAGAGAGGATTTTGTTGGAAATTTGTGAGGTTCTTAACGAAACACGTGGTTCTGACGTGGACAAGTGGTTGGCCGAACCACTTGTCTTCGATGAGGTGGACCGGCTGGTTTACTTGAAGGCTGCGCTATCGGAGACACTCCGGCTGTACCCGTCAGTGCCGGAGGACTCCAAGCACGTCGTCGCCGACGATGTGCTCCCAGACGGGACATTCGTGCCGGCAGGATCGGCTATTACTTACTCGATCTATTCGGTTGGTAGAATGAAGTATGTGTGGGGCGAGGACTGCCTCCAATTTAAGCCGGAAAGGTGGCTTTCCGACGATGGCAAGAAGTTCGAGATGTCGGAGAATTTCAAATTTGTGTCGTTCAACGCCGGCCCTCGAATTTGCCTGGGCAAAGACTTAGCTTACTTGCAAATGAAATCGATTACGGCGGCAGTGCTGCTGCGACACCGCCTCACGGTTGCACCGGGTCACCGGGTGGAGCAAAAGATGTCACTTACGTTGTTCATGAAGCATGGACTTAAGGTCAATGTGCACCACCGTGACCTCACGCCGTTCATCGATAGGGTTGCCGGAGTCGACAAAGCCGTCAAGGCCACAGCCACGGCTTCTACCACGAATGTCTTCCCCGGAATGAATGGCCGCAATAAATACGCTCCCATTTACAATGGAAATGTAGAAATGGTGAAGGCTGTGGCATAAGTATTTGGTATAAAGCATTTTTAAGGTAATAATTTTCACTCTTTTTTTGGTTTTTTTTATTATCATTGTGAT
>JAVDBV010049626.1:0-13772 GCA_032619315.1 Piper longum
GAAACCATGTTTAACAAATTACCCTAAACTCTGAATCTTAAGCCACGTTTAATAAATTAATTACTTTTTTTATTATTAACTTTTCTTTCGCTTAATATTAAAATCTAGATGTACAACCTCAAGCTCCACCAATCGGCAATTACTTCACATCGGCAACTTTGCAGCCAATAAAAGAATGCGGTACGTTGTTAAGAGTCTTGAGATTAAACTTGCAAAAATGTACAATGGGGACTTCGGTGTGACAACTTATGCAAGGGAGTGAGTGCCTTCGGGGACGTGATGTATATATATATAGGGATAAAAGATTCACATGGGTTGAGTACTTGGTTGTTATATATTACATTCTATATTGGTTTGGAAAAAGAGAAATTGGCTTTTATATATGTGATATATATGTTCTTGCAATTGCTTGTTGTCAATTAGTAATGGAGATAATAGCCACAAAGAGATTCCAGTTAGGCCGGCATTGTAAAATTGAGCCGAAAGTGTAGTCATCCCGGTCAAAAAAATGGCCTTCTAATTGTATGTGCTAATGTTATTCCATGCATGCATCACTTCAAGGGCCACCACCACTTGGCCTGGTCTCCAATACCTTCCATGAAAGGACCACAACAAATAATTAAGTTAGTTCCGTATACACTTTTTTTTTTCACTTGGATTGACTTAGCTAATTAGAGTTAATTTTATTAAGTTAGTCTTAAATTGATCGTAAAATAGATTGGTAACTTGTATATAGACTAATAAGAAAGTCTTATTATCTGAAATAGTTTGATCCAATTTTGACTAGCCTTAACTCAGTTAAAGTATAGCTAATTTGAATTAAGATGTGATCCAATTTGAACACATTAGGTCCCTCGTCATTTAGTAGTTAACCTAAGCACTTCCATCTCTCCCTTTATACATTTCTACCTTTGCGTATGTTAAACCCTACTCCCTCCAACCCGTACAGAGTTTAGACTGGATCCCAAACTAATATTTTCAAATTGTAATTCAAATGCGAGTATGATATTTTTAAATTGTGGTTAGATATCGCAAACTCTCCTCCTATTCTAATTTTAGAGCCTTTGATCTGGATCGTTAGAAACCCTCTTATTAAAGAATTAGATTTGTTGTATCAAATACTACGATAAATCTAGTGCGTCAGTTCTCTTATTGGTGTAAATAACCACAATTAGAAAAATATTTTAAGTAATTGTTACAATTATTTTGTACTTTATTAATTGTGGTGGTTTGAGCCGATAAAGAGACTCCCACAGCAGTTGTTCTGCTTCCCTCGTATTAGAACATCGGATTCAGAGCGGAGCTAGCTGTACCCCATCCCGTATCAGATCCGAACCCACGGCTACATGCTGTGTAGAGTCATGTACAAGGTATTTAATGAGTACTAGAATAGGTTACACCAGTTGAAAAGGAGATGAGGAAATTTGTTGCACCAGCTTTTAGCTCTGGTCAATAACCACACCTAATTGAATTGCCTCGATGTTCTAACCAATCTGCCCACTTTTGCCAACATATAGGGGCTGCCCATTTGACAAAAACCAAAAAATATCTCATAACCATGACAAAACCCAGGAGCTTAAAATTCTCATCTCAATAAGTAGGAGGATGTGCACATGAACAGTTGATACTTGTGAAAATTTCAACTAAACATGTATGAATGCATGTACTTTATCCATGTACATGTTCATTTCACCTTCCACTGTGTCTTCTCTCGGCTTCTTGCGTTTTGTTGCGTTGAGAGGGTGTTGTGGTTCCTTGCTCATTTGTGAAGAACATCAAAACTATGATTCACGCCGAAGCAAAGAAGACGCCATGATTTTGTCCCCACCCACGCCCCACACAGTTCTTGTATGTGTCCCCATGTCCTTTATTTGCCAAGACCACAGCTAATCCAAACATCTCCTCTTTCATATCATGTGCTGATTACAATACGTTTAATGTGAAAATAGGCGACTTCTAAAAAATAAACAAAAATATTGCTATAGCCTACATTATGGGGTTGTTGGGATTAATGTGAATCTCATTTTGCACGAAGTTGTGTGAATAGCAATTGAAGGAGTGTTTCGGAAGACAGAGTTGTTTTACAAGTGCTTCTAACAAGTGACGAAATATGTCTCGCATACATGAATTCTAATTTCAGAGGGATGCGAATAAAAGTGAACTTCTGTATAGAATTATATAAGTTGCGTTTGAGTTTCACTTGAAAGCAATCTTCTGATATCCCATTTGGGGACTATAAAGAAGAAAATATCTCTTGTTTCCTCATGTAATGGGGTTATGAAGAGATTGTATTTCTTACAAGGGTGAGGGATAGCTTGGAAGGGGTCTTGAAGGATTAGGTTTCTGAACCTCGTTTATTTTTTCATCTCCTTCATCAACGGTCGGATTCCGTTGTTTATTGCATTGTTTTGCAACAACTGTAACTCGTAAGCTAGTTAGCTAGCCATTTTGAGAATGACCCATAAAATATTCTTCATTAATGTTCTACACAGTATTGGAACCAACTTGACATTGAGTCGATCTCGCAGGTCATTAATTTTGTTTACATGTAAGATCTACAAGATTGCATAACATTGTACGGTGAGAACTACTGAGTTGTGGCTTTAAAGACTATTAAACTTGCTGGTGTTTGCTGTGATAAATTTAATTTATAAAACATTTACACAATATCAAAACTGCCACAACTCAATTTTTTATGGTTAAATTCTGGATATGAGAGGTGAAAACCCATGAATTAAATGGTTAGATGGTTTAAGATCAAACGGTGAAGGTTTGACTATCTATATGATACCCACCAAACATACACCCTTAATGCTAGATGACTAATGTTGAGTACAATCTGATGGTTTGTTAACGCTCAATAGGAATCAGGGCAAGGTGGTTCAAACGCACATCTTAAACACTGATGTGATCTTTTAACGGCTCTTCCCATCATGCTAAGGTTTTTAGTAAGGAATAAGGATTCTCCCCCCTTCATTTCTCACTTTTTCAGGTTCAAGATTCTGTTGATTTGCACTGCCATTAATTTTTAAATGTTTACATGTTTCAAGAACTTTAGATGCCCCGAGAGTAGTAGGATAATTTTAAGCACACCCTTCAACAAACCTTAATGCCAAATCTCGAACGTTTTTATAATGGACAAGTCAATTTAAGAAAGCAAAAATCATTCTCTTATTACAACTATAATTATTCATTAAAAGAAAAACACTTATAAATATTTTTTCCCCTCGAGTATTGTTTATGTTCGTCAATGAAGTATCATTATTATCATAATAGAGGGACAATTGGTTGTGTGGCTAAAATTCTTTCAAACTCAAGTGCCTTGAATTGTTCAAAATCTCATATGATCAATGTAGGCATGCAAAACTTAGACCAGTACTTACTCATCAATCATCACACTACGACCCAGAAAAAAATAATTTACATTATGACATTGTGAGGGAATGGGCCACTTTTCCAAGTTTCTATTAGCTAATGAGCAGTTCTCAGTAGTATACCACATCTTGTTCATAACATACAACTTGTTTTCGAACAAGCGTTCATATGTCTAGATGTAAACATTAAAAAAGAGAAGCTGGATCAGGTTTTAACATCATTATCATCAGGTAATATAATCATATAGGGTCGTAATAGAAAGTAGGAAAGGAGAAAAAATATCCAAAAACAGGAGCAAGGGCATAGAATTCACTAAGAGCTAGCGACTCCACTCAACCAGCATTCACCAATCAAAACTAATAACAGCAATGAAAATGTTTTCATTTATAGACCTAAATTGACTTCAAAACATAACTAAAAGCAAATAAAAAACAAAAAAACCTCATATTATTGACTTTTATGCAGAACTCCTGAACATTCCAAACTGACTAAACTCAGCAAATATTAATTTCCCCTGCATCAATAGTTCTCTTTCATGTTAATGATTAAAATGAAATATAAGAGGTGAGTAAAATATCGAACACACTCTTCCAAAAATCACAGTATGAGAGTATGACATGGAGCTATGCCATGAGTAAAAACATGATGACACATGTCTTGCAGTACAGTTTAGCATTTCTTCTTCAACGTGATGTTTAAGTGAAGTATCAAAAACCTTTGACAGTGAAAAATAAGCAAGTAAGGCTATGAAAATGTTATAATAACCATAATTATGCTATTTTTTATGGGTAAAGGAGCTGTGTTTTTTTTTTAGAAAAAAAAACAAAACAGGACAAGATCACAATAATTGTTTGAGAAATTTACCCTTGGAACCAACAAGTCCATGGCTGCAACAATCTTTCCATCATCATTTCTCCGCATATAGAAAGCTTGCATATGAGGAAGAGAAAATAAGGTTATGCAATTCAGAGCATCCAAATTTAACAAAGAAGCATTAGCACCGTACATCACACCTTAGGATAGTCTCCCACAATTACAGGGCATCTGGCAAAGGCATCTTCAGTTAGGTATCTCTCATGCTCACTTTGCAGATCACATCCCCACTTAACCTAGCAATGTGTAAGTCAATAAAATAAGTCACTTTATGAACTCAAACCTGATGCAACAATTTAATTTTTATCAACTATATTACGATCACAGGATATGCAAGCATCATGTCCTATTATGTTGATTAAAATGTTAAATACAATGAAAATGTACAATCATAGATTTGCCAAGAAAATTACATTATTAATTAGGGAATCCAGTGGAGGTTTTCATTTCATCAGACATATACAACTGGAGACCCACGTATTATTTTAAAACACGTATATTAATATACTCGATTCCTCATCAAGATCTCACAAATGATAAAAAGACCTCGTAAAAAAGCTGTTGCTGTAAGGTAACCATCAACAAGGTAGACAGTTTTCAAACAGTGGATCCAATGTTCCACAAGTCTATGAATATGCATGTTGGAAAATGATGAAACCTGAAAAAAGCTCATGGATTGAAGTGCTACATCTTTTTTTTTAATGTATTCAAGATAAATATAACATCATTAAGAATGAGAAATATTGGTAACAACTAAAGCATTACAGGAAATTCAAAATTTCTCTTTGCATTACTAAGAAGCTCGATAGCATCTGTGTATGTCAATTGTACGAAGTCCCTCTCAGCAACATTCTGTCAGAATGAGATCATGGTTAGAAAATAGTAAGAGTAATATTCAAAACATCTAGAAACAAACACCTAAAGTCAATAAGCAAGAGATTCAACTTGATTCTGATATAAAACATTGATGTATTACATATATGATTAAGCTCTGTAACAGAAAAGATATTTATCACATATCTAAGAAACGCATTATAAGTGTAATTACACTCAGTAGAAAGGCCAGCCGAGTCTATTTGAAGTCTTACATTTAATCGGTTAATAATTCCTTTTTAAAACCAGGTATCAAAAAACTCCATATCTTCTTTACAGTTCTCCGGAACATACCTTACCTGCAAGTAAACATGACTTAAAATATTAGAACAATTATTTACTATTGGATAGGTTCTGAAAATATTTCAGATGATTCAGACAGAATATGTATTTGCTGATATAAACGTCTATTTTTTAAATACTACTCAAGCAATGATCATTTGACATGTACCGGAAGCAGAACAAGCCAATAAAGCAAATCAAGTTTTGCTACACTGAGAACACACTTGTTATGCCCCACGAAAACATGGCACATCTCTATCCTCCCAATTTAAAACTTCTAAATAGAAATAATATCAGACAATAGCATATCATTGATCCACGCCATTTATTCCCACATAGATATAGATCATATCCCTCACACTAATTATATAAGATAGGGTGGGAAAAAATCTCAACAACAATAATAGGTAATATGAACGGTGACCTACTACATACTGGAGAAAGGCAGTTGCACATGCCATATCATCATCCAGATCAGCAAAAGCAAGTTCAGGTTTGATCATCTGGAGCACATTCATGAAGATATTGCATAAGTAATTCAGGGTAGTAAATAATAACAAGAATTGATTGCTTGGAGAAAAAAAGGTGCATCTAACAGAAAAAGTAAAAAAAATCTAAGGTTGACAAACGAGGTAAAGATCCATGATCTCAACATTTTGCCTGAAATTCGCACATCCCTATCAAACCAATTGGGCAAACAAGTCAAAAAAGTTTTTGAACTCAACTTCTGATGTAGGGCATCCTAGTACGTCTAACACAATTTCTAAGGCTCCAAAAATTAAACATGTATACATAAAACCAAGGTTTTCCATCTCGGATATCAGTATCGCATTGGCCATTCTTCTTAGTAGAGACATTTCGTAGAATTTTCAAAGAAATATCGGAGATTTTTGGAATTAACCGATATAAATAAAATAGGATTATGAACATTTAATATAGATAAACAAAAGCATTTCAATATTATTACACACATTAGTTAAATTTATTAAAAATCACCGTGTTTCCATTGTTTCGGGACATATTTTACTAATTAAAAATTTGCATATAATAAATATAATCAACTATCATTAGATTATTAATAGTATATCCAATAATTGTTCTACATTTCATATTACTATTCCAAAAAATAAATAATAATACAGTCAATCACAGTAATTTAATAATCAGTTTCCACTAACTAATTGATTTTAATTAACAAAAATATATTTTTAATAAGTCATAATAGTAATTAAATACAAATTAATATTCAAGTCAATCAAATTTTTTTAACAATCAATATTAAATACTAGTTACTTAACATTTAAAAATTTTAGAACATTAACGCTATATATAAAACACAAACATTTTAATATAAAAAATTAACAGTACATCCAATAATTATTCAATAGTTCATATTACTAATCCAAAAATAAATAATATTTAAATCAATCATACTAATTTAATAAATGTGAAAGATTAATAATTAACTATACAACACCTCCCTCTCTTCCCCAACCCTCAACACCTTTGCCCGCTTCTCGCCGACTCGCCACCCTCTTGCCTACCACCTTTGCCCTTCTTCCCCCAGCCTCAACACCTTCCCCTTCAATCAATTAATGAGGTGCTACTTCTCTTAATTGTGCCCACGCAAAGCTCCCCCTTTCATTTACTTCTCTTCATTGCTTACGCCTGTTTTGGTACGTCTACTACTAAGTAATCTGGTACATTCCCATTTCCTTGCTCAAAAATATTTACCAAGCAATCATTGTGAGCAAAAATACGGAATTTTATCTTCTCCCATCCCATCAAGTTCTAGACCAAAATTCAAGTTCATGATTTTCTTATATGTAAACAAAATTGACGAGCTAAGTGTCAACTAATTATTCTATTGCTATGAGTTTGGTATAGTATTCTGATCAGCTTCTACACATTTACTCTCAATAGCAACAGCTTGAGCTTCACAACAATAAACAGAAACAATCATGACACATTGAATTCAGTAAACATTTTAAGAGCAAGGTCATAGTTCCCTTGTCAAAGTATTACGTCTTCATATGGTCTGAAAATAAAAATAAATAAGAAACAACAATAAAATTCCAATATTGTTCTACCAGAAGTAACACTCATTTCCAAAAGATAAATATACATCTCATTTAATTTGCAGAATTATAAAATTTGGGAAAATGTACAACAGGTTCTTAGTAATTTAGATTGATTTTACATAAGATGCTCTTCCCCTGCTCCAGATACAAGAAGCAAGTGATAAGAAAATCATGGCTTGTTTTATTATTTTAAATATAATAAAAGATTTTGCATAAGACAAACATCATAGTGAAACTCTAACCTGATCTCCTTTTCAGTATTTTCAAGGAAGAGCATAATGAAGTAAAGAGTTATATAAAACATCAAAGCTAAACACTAAGCAGATATTTTCTTCGGATAAACTCTAGCAAGATCATAAGAAACTATGAATTCAATGAACCTAGATCAACCACCTTCTGAGTTATTTGAACAAATGTTCACACAATCATTGTGTAAAGCCATTTATTCCTCGCATTATACTAGAACAAACATTTAACAACAATGCATACCCAGAATACAGCTAAATGTCTGGAAGTGTTGGAATTTTCCGCATGAAAAGTTGCACCAAAAGTGAACACCTGCAAGAAAGTAGCATACTTAGATTACTCATATAAGTAGAAACCAAAAAACAAGCACCAATTCATAGAACACACAAGAAAGAAAAGAATGAACAGGTAATGATAATACTTTACAACTGACAATGCAGTCGCATATGTTTCAGCATTTAGTTGACCAGAAACAGTCAGAAATGCAGGTTTTCCAAAGAAATCCTGATAAAATTTAATAATTAAAAGAATGTTAAGCATTCGTGGTTTTGTAAGTAAACAACTACACAGTTAGTATTTTTTTAAAAAAAACAAAAAACATAAAAAGATAGGATCTTTTGCACTAAACTTTGAGAATAACTAATAGCCAATAGCATGATTAGTAAAACAGGCAGGAGATCCTATTGAAACCACTTAAACTACTGCAAAATCAGAATGGCAAAATCAAAATTGGATCAAACCTACCTGAGACCAATCAATTTGCCCATCCTTCGTACTAGGAACATCACTAAGACTTGAATCACCATCCTTTTCAGAGTTCATTAACAGAAAAGTGAGATCCCAAAGAAGGACAATGTACAAACAAATAAATAGAAAATGGTTATCAAATTTGCCTCTATACAAAGTATTCATATAATAAGCAGAGCCATCCATAGACATACATACCAAAATAGTTACACAAAATTGTTCACCAGCTCCTTCACAATCCGAAGCAGTTATAGTAGGGCTCTAACGCATACAAAACCATTCTATTGAAAGAACTTATGAGTTGCATAAGCTAAAGTGTTCCTCACTCAGATACCTAAAACCAGAGCAAACAGAATTAAGAAGTCTGATAAGTAAATACAAGTCTAGAACTTCCTTTCAAAAATAATAAAGACAATGAAAGCATAATGACCCCAACATCTAAAATGGCAATAGAATAATATTTTAACAACTAAGACCATTCCACCATATTAGTGTATCAATATTGTCATTGAGGATTTGTAACTTACACTAGGCACTTCATAAATATTCTGCCAACAATTAAATCATTACTTAGCCAATATGCCATAATACCTTTTTCGTGAACTACTGGAATATAGAAAATGCACCTCCTCATTGTCAATGCTTCCAGCACAAAACCATATTTCTCATCATTAGTTCACCACAATCATCAATGAATCATTTCATCCCAAACATTTTCTGTCGGGGTTATCCATCCTTCCCCTCCAGTTCAACTGATTTGTAGATCATACCAATGCTCAATTATAAAATCTCCATATGTATTTTTATTGCCTCCACCTATGCTCATTTAATCCTTCCTCCAATCCTTTTTAATACAATACAAAGGGCATATTGTATCACTACACAATTCTAACATTATTGAGAAATAATATTTATCAACAAGTTCTTAATGGATTTTCGCTACGTTCCACAAAATGAATATTTAGTTAAATTGAAGTCAAATGTTCTCTCTAAATTTTCTATAGCGCTTTAACTTCTTATCTTCAACCCTTTCCCTTCAACAGCCATAGTTGCAACAAGCAATAAGAAATCCAGGAAGGAAAAATTAACAATAAGTTTCAGGCGATATCCTTTAATGAATTGAGAGGGGGATGGATTAAACATTCATCCCAACTTCTCTTCATTAGGGTTAATGAACAACCACTAAGACATTCGTTTCATGTCATGTTCAACAGTACACATACATCACCAATGAGTTAGCATATTCATACTGCACCAAATGTCTTTGTTCTTGGACGAAGACGTACTATAGTATGCAAAAATTCTCTACTATCTTTTTTCTTTTGAATAGGAAATGTTGCAGGATCACTCTCTCCAAGTTATAAAAAATGTATACACATTGAGATAATGAAATAAAACTCTGTTCTACCCATCCACTAAGAGATAAAGAGAGATAAAACAACGTGAATTAACATTGGGGACAAAAATAATGCATCCAGACACCATTTTCCAGCTTGTTTTCCAGTTGAAATTTTTCCTTCCAAATTTTAATCCAAATTCGGCATTAACAAGGTAAGTAAATGTGAACAGTCAAAGAAAAATACATATCACAACAGATGGAAAATCCTTGATAACAAAATAAAAAACCGAACACACTGAAACTAAATTTTAATTAAGCTCCAACCTCAGCAACAGCCCATGTCATCCCCAAAATATAAGTTCGTTCAGGAAAATTCCAACATCCAAATAATTATTTCAACTTTTAGAAAGTCAAAAAAACCTAAGGCCTTTTTCATAGAAATTAAAATAACAAGTAACAATTTTAAATCACATTATCTGGGCGGAAAATGTGAAACAATAAACATTACAAATACACAAAATCCATCCACTCGTTTTTTATATTCAAACAGGGACATCTCCTACTCACCTTCTCTGGCTGAAGACGGAAAAAAAGAGGCAACTCAACACTTCAAAAATATTGATCAGTTTAATCTTTCGGGATGATTTCACAATAGTATGCCAAGAATAGTTTAAAATAACAGCTTCTTACCAAGATTAGTTTTGTAACCTTCAGTTCAACCTTTTATTTAGATCCTTGACTCCTTACCAGCCCTCCTTCTACACACACTGAAGCACCAGTAGTGACAAAGCCAGATTCAACCCAATATAGAACACCATAACAAGCACATAGTGAACACAAGGGTGATAAAAAATGCTACGAAGCAGAATATGTATTTAAGCAAACTAAACAAATCCACATCCAGGCTGATGTTCAATACTAGCCTATACATAAAAAACTAGAACAATAATCATAATAGCACTGGAATATACAGGTTGTTGATTTAGCTAGATATTTTGAACAAACAATTACATTTCATCAATTGCATAGTAGCCAACAAAAGGTGGCAAAAACAAACTACAGTCAAGGTAAAAATTCACACCAGTGAGCAGCTCATAAAATCTAGTGCTTAACAAAGAACTAATCTTTATCAAATACCTGATCATAGCTTTCAGCCTCCGAATAAAAAACACACTGCATATTTGAGAGGCACGACCCATCATTGACCTATCAAGATTAAAATCACCAACACTGTCAAACAATCAAGAAGCCAACTTTCAACAAATCGGTTCAAATTCCAACCCCCAAAAATTACCTCAACGAAGGTGATGCTGCTCTTAGCGCGGCACGTCCAAACCCAACCACAAACGACGAAGCTCCCCCGAGACGGCCGATATAATCACGGAGCGGTGGGGGCCACCTCTAATGCCCACAACCCTCACCCGCCTGCGGAACTCCCTCACCGCCGTGGCCCCGGAGCAGAAGCACCTCCACGATGGAACCGGTGGGGGGGACGGGCGCGAAGAAGACGAGGCGGGGCTGGGAGAAGGGTGAGGGGGCTTCGAAGGGGGCGGAAGCGGAGGAGTCCGGCTGTGCGGATTGAGTAAGCCGCCGCCGCAGCCGCCGTCGCGGCCATGGTCGGTGACAGGCACAAGTGTTCGGTGGCCATAACCAACTGACCACCGATAGAATCACGGAGCGGTGGGGGCCATCGCTGGGCCCGCGTCGTCATGCCGACGGGAGTTTTGACAGATTTTGCTTTGGCCCCTACGATCAAAGAAATAGCCGATTTTTATAATATGCTAGACAAGTTCCGACTAAACCGGATAAATTTCAATTTTTTATATATTTTTTTATTAAATAATAAGATAGATTAGAATAATTTAATATCTTATATATATATATATTATATTTGACTTTAAAAATATATATTTCATTTAAATAAAAAAATAAATTATAATTATTTAATTTTTTATTATATTTTTTTCAAGACTATAGATAGGCTAATTAGACATTAAGGTTAAATTAATACGCACATGTGACCTTCTACTACAAAAATTATTATTATAATTTTTTGTTTTTTTTAATAAATTCAAGTTATTGAGATTTTAACATGCTCATACGATTATTTGCTTAACATGGTAACTCATATAATCTAGATTAGAGTTAGGGGTAGACGAGTTACTTCGAATCATACTTATATGACTGTGTGAGTATGATATAAAAGTTGAGTGTATTCGAAATAAAGATGATAGCTTCAAATATATTATAACAGAGCATGAGGTATACAAACTTTTTTGCTTGTATTATCCAGGAATTTAGGGCTAGATCTGTCGTTACATCATTTACTATATATTTGAGTTTTTTAAGATATCTCTTTTACATGTATTTTAATGATTTCATAATATTGGATTGCCCTCGTGGATATAGTTTGATTTAAATATCAATTTTTCATCCGATTTAGTTCAAGGTTTTTACGCCCATTTATCTTTTTTGCCCCTATTTTCATCCATAGAGTCTTCGTTAGGCTTTGACTCAATTTCGACGTTTGTCGGTGCCAATCCGAATTTATATGGAACAAATATTCTAAGTCCATGGCAGGAACTTGCCCCTAACTCTAATATGGATTGTATGACCATAAGACAGCCCAGATTTGATAAAAAAAAAAAGAAACCCTCCATCCTCGATGTTGACGGTAGCTAGGTTCAAGCCACGACAAGCCGATTAGGCCTGGTAGCCGTTCTTGCCACGGTTGACTTGCCACCCTGGCCGCCGTTGTAAAACCTAAAAAATAAATCGGTTATTTTATCTCAAAATGAATCTTAAATAATATTAAATTAATATATTTTAATAATAGTTGTGGATTCTTTATGTAAGCTTTATATATTATCTTTTTGTATTTTGAGTATGTATGTATTTATAACTTATGACCTTTCTTTTTCGTTTTCACACCTATATAAGCAAATCCTTCTCAACTCAAAAAGGGGGAGGGGGGGAGGGGGAGGGGGGAACCACTACGTTGGTTGAGTTTTGCAACATGATCGCTGGTTCTTGTTAGAATTTTTCATTCAAAGTAAAGTTGGTTGTAAGTCGGCATATTTGTACGCTAACTATACTTTAAACTGTATATTTTTTTATATTCAGTTGTTATTAGATTTTTAATTTTATTGAGTAGTTATGGGTTACCATGTTGGCCCATGCACAACCCTTGTATGCACAAGCCGACTATATTCTGGTACATTATAAGTATGCACAAGCATGTTACCGTTGATTATATTTCGGTACATGTATATGTTTCTATATGGTATGGATGCGTTACTCTGGACTAGATTCTGGTACATGATGTTTACGACACGTTATATGCTCAGTTGACATTTATCCTTTGTTGTTGATCTAGTCAAGTCTTGGCCAACTACTTAATGATGTAATGCCGTTGCACACTTACACTTTGGGCATGTCAATACTTCAAAATTGCAGGAACAGAATCTCAATTGGAAGTTCTATCGTACACTGGATTTTAAAGGCAGTACTTCAAGGGAGCTACCAAGTTTTGTCGCCAACTTGAAGCACCTAAGGTATCTTTGTCTCTCTAGGTGTAAGGGAATCCAAAATCTACCTAATTCATTATGTGAGCTCCATAGATTACAAACACTTGGCCTTTGTTATTGTAAGAGGGCAAGTAATCTACCAAGTGATCTGGAAAAGCTCGGGAACTTAAGGTACTTGTGCCTCTCTGACACATCAGCGATAGATTTACCAAGCTCAATTGATAAACTTTCTAATCTCA
The DNA here is from genome assembly GCA_032619315.1 of Piper longum. Lineage (NCBI taxonomy): Eukaryota > Viridiplantae > Streptophyta > Magnoliopsida > Piperales > Piperaceae > Piper > Piper longum. The sequence continues at coordinate 13,583 of JAVDBV010049626.1, forward strand.
TAACATTGGATCTCAGCTCTTGTTCACGCCTCATTTACCTGCCAGAGAATGTAGGAGGCCTCCAAGCTCTGAGGAAGCTTTAACTTTGTGCCACGAGCATATTTAGCCTTCCTCATTCAGTTTGCAAACTTTCTAACCTCCAACAATTGGATCTTAGACACTGCTGTCGTCTTACTTGTTTGCCAGACGA